>JBAHVQ010000458.1:69327-81063 GCA_036872915.1 Nanipora kamurai | reverse complement strand
ATTTATTATTATTACTTTTATTATTTTTGTTAATAGGGAAAGATTTATTAAATCATTAAATCATTAAATCATTAAATGATTGACATCCGAAACAACTTCTTCGAGTGCGATTGCAGAAACAAGTGGATGAAAACATGGCTACTACACGTAGACCACGCTTTAGTAGGTGGACCGCAAGGCGTGTTTTGCAGCTCAGGGAACAACCAAGGAGAACCTTTAATTTCTGTTATGAGTAGTAATTTCATATGCTCCTTTCCTAACACATTCCAGGGCGGTGTTCGAGAAACTGGTCTTCCGACTACGGTGCCATACATTCTTGTTGGACTACTTCTTACCTTTATGATGGTGGCAGGATTTTTCTACCGATTCAGAGGGGAACTGAAGCTTTTACTTTTTACTCACTTTAGTTGGCACCCATTTGATCGCGTTGATGACTCCGATCCCTCAAAGATATATGACGCTTTTGTTTCGTATAGTAGCCGTGACTGTGCCTGGATAATGAATACACTTAGAGAGAAACTTGAAAACGAAGATCCAACGTATAAATTGTGTATCCATGATCGAGACTTCCTCGTAGGCGCTCCTATATTCAAGAATATCTTCGACAGTGTAAAGGCCAGCCGACGAATGATCTTGGTGCTTTCTCAGAATTTTATTCAAAGCGAGTGGTGTATGCTGGAGTTTCGCGCCGCACACCGAAAAGTCCTCGGAGACCGAACAAATTATCTGATCATTGTACTTTTTGACGATGTAGACACAAAAAACCTTGATGATGAACTGAAGCTATACTTGCGTACCAACACTTACTTGAATAAGGACAATAAGTGGTTCTGGCAGCGGCTAAGGTACGCCTTGCCTCAGAATAGACTGGGTACCAGCCAAACATGGTCCGCAACAGATGACCAAGTGGCTAACGCGCATGGAAGATCTTGCTAGGAGACATGCGCGTTTATAGGAACTGATCAGAGATTGGCAGATAAATTTATAAAGACAGCAATGCAATCCTTAGGTTGATGTAGAAAACTGTGAACGTCAATGACTGGAGTTAACTTTTTGATCTTAATGCCTTGTGAACTTCTTAAAACTGGTCGTTGAATTTTTTTTTATTGGCCCACGGTGATGATTAATGTTACAACGAGGAATCAACGAGAAGTCGTGGAAACGGTCTTTTCAATACATGACAGAAAATCAGAGTGCTGCTTAGGCAGCAGAATACCAAAAAGATAGGGAAACTGCCCAAACGTAGGAGAAGAAAGACTGACATTTCGAGCGAAGGCCCTTCGTCGGAGTGAAACGTGAAATGACATGAAAACTAGGTGGTCTTTTTATAGAGAGAAGAAAAAAAAGGTCATGTGACAAAAAGATAACCAATAAGACTGAAAAATCAATGACAATCCAATTACTGAGAGGTAAATGATGGTCAGTCATTTGCTATTTTAAAACGTCGATCAGTTAACCGAAAAAAGGTGGACCCGGCAGAGGCCTCAAGGAACCAAACAGGGGTCCCCCCTTTTCGGGTTCTCCCTTTTCGGTTAACTGATCGATGTTTTAAAATGGGATATGACTCACCATTATTTACGTCTCATTAATTAGTTTGTTATTATTTTTCAATCCTATTGGTTATCTTTTTGTCACTGGACACGCTTTTATTTTCCTCTTTAAAAACAACACCTACATTTCATTTCATTTTACTCCGACGAAGGGCATTCGCTCGGAACGTACTCAGTTTTTCTACTCCTATAAGTTCCGACAGTTTCCCAACCCTTTTGATTTTCTACAAGTTGTTTAAAACTGCCAACGCAGCACCTACTTTTATTTCAATGCAATATAAACACAGACTAGGAATGATCGTGTTCGGGGGTAATCCAGGCCACAAATGGGTACACTACTGAGATGAATTGCTGAGATGAATTCCTATATAATCGCAAAAATGTCTGGTTGTCTGGACTATCTTTCTTTTCGTCTTCAATGAAGATATCTTACAGAGTCACATAAGAAGGTCATTGATCCAAAAGATCTCAGAAGTTATCGTCCGCGTCTGGGCTAATTGAAGAGTACTGCCTACGTACAGTAGATCGTACAAGAGTAAACTTTAAAGAGTAAATCTATTAAACAATAAATTCGCAATTTTCAAAGCGAAGGTCTCAACCTCACTTGGCCAACAAGTTACGAAAGGGTACAACTTCTACTATTGACCTTTTCATAACTAAATCCAACATCCGGTGCTTCGACTTAATTCTTTTAAATTCTATTGAAAAAAGATAAAAGCTCGGAACGATGAATTTAAAAATTCAAAAAATGGAATAGGGGCGTTGGATTTTGAATTTGTATGAAAAGGTCTGTTGCGTTTAAATTTGTTGTGGGTGGAGAAGCGTTGGTTGGATAACTTTGTAATATGTAATATGCCTAAAGTGGCATTTTGGGCATATTGAGACCATTCTAGAAGTGAAGGGGATTTGCAAGCACCTGAACCTACCCTTGAAGATCCATCTTTCTAGTATGAACAGAAACCTAATATAAGATCATTGCTATTGTAATGCAGATGTGAAGTCGAAGTGAAATCAGTGGGTGGACAGCTTGTTGTAATATTGTTTGCTACAGAGTTAGCGTCAAAGAAGATCTGTCATTTTTCTGCGCCTTACCTCTCTTGATCTGACGAGAGTTGGACTAAAATTTAAGGTGCACTTTGTCCCTCTTCATCGGGTCTTGATTATCGGAAGCTCCATTTACCCGAGCACGAAATCGTCCCGTCCCATTTTTGTGGCAAATATAAGGACGAGAAAATATCACTTGGTCACACGAAGACGGTACGATTGCGATTTTTTTGTTTCCCACTCACACGAGACTAGCAAATTTTTTTTCATATTCTGTACCAGCTCTGAGTCTTATACTCGTTTACAACGCGAACGAAACGGTAAGCAATCGTAGCGTTCCATTTTATGGTTCACCTATGGAAGTAATCGACATTTTGGAACGGCTCCGAAGAATTTGTTCTCGAGTAAAAACAATCAAAAGCGTTAACCAGGGACCGCAGAGCTGGGGGGTACAGAGAGAGCAATTTACCCCCTTTTTGGAGGCGAACTTGCTTTTTCAACATTGATTTGTTTTTAATTTAGTAAAGGTTCCAATTGCGAGCGGCCATGTGAAGTTGTTCTTAAAGTTCCTTTATTTATACTGGATAAACCTATCAGCTACCTTAGCTGTTCTCCCGAGAGGTCCAATAAGAGCCATCCCTCCCTCATGGGTCCAGTGTTGCTACAAGTGGAAACCGGAGTACCTGGAGAAAACCTGCGATGTTTGGTGGAGTCAAACTGGACACCACCATTCTCACATGTGACCAAGGTAACTTTACCCAGAAAACTGCACACAGCCGAAATCGAAACATAGTTCACAGTGATGAAAGGCACTGCCACTATGTCACTAACAACTTATCGACTTGAAATTGAAAAGCCAAGCGCTAGTTCTTTAAAATGCAACGGATGCTTGTGATGTCTGAAAAACTAGAAGATATTTGCTATTTGGTGTAATGGCCGTAGTTACCGGGGGGCAAAGAGAGCAATTGCCCTACCTGGAGGTAAAACTCACCTGTACGTTTTCAAAGTGCTTTTTTTAAAAAGTTAAATGGCTGGCATTTAACTTTTGGTAAAAATTGGTTTTTTTGAAGAAAAATACATCAGAGAGAATGGTGAATGGATTTCAGAGTCTGAAGAATTTAAAGTATTTTTGAGGAGATGCTACCAGACACCCTTAGCTTTGTGGCTCGCACTTTTTGAACTCGTTCAACTGCCCCTCAAATGACAAATACTTGCTACGGCGACGGGTGCGTACCACAAACCCTTCTATGGTCGGAGCCTAATTAAACGATAGTAACGCAATGGTATCATCCCCTTACTTGCTTTGGCTTCGAGAGGAATTTTGTTCCGCATTTTACAAAAGTGGAACAAGTGTCCATGATCTTTATCTTGTCACCCTGTTGATCAACAGCGAAATGATGAGCGGAACGGGGGATGCGCCTTGGTGCTTAAACAAGGCAACCCGAATAGCGATGACGCGAAAACATTTTTATATTAATATTAAAGAAATATAGAAATATCTTAAAAGCCCATCATAATTTTATCTGCCCGAATATTTTTGCGTTATTTTTGTTATTTTTCAAGTCGACAATAAGGAGGGGAGCACCACGTATTAAATTCAGGGCGCCAAAAGAACTCAGAATGCCGCAACTCGAGATATTGAAAGTAAGTACCAATACTAATTATATGTGTTATTTTCTTGCTTGGATCACAATTCCTTTTTTTGTAACTAATTCCGCGGTTGTCGTTAATGGTACGCAGATACTGATAATTCGTTGACAGCGTAATGTAATGGATTTCGAAGTCGATTAACTCGGGCACAAGATTCTGACAGTCGAATCCTTGTCTGCATAGTTGGTATCTAATATTTGATCTCGTGAGTTAAGAGTCCTCAGACATCTTCCGAATGTCAAAGCCTTTCTCCGTGCTCTTCCATGCACAAATGGGTCAAGATAAATAGTTTAGAAACTAGTTATAAAAACTGAAAGGAAAAAGTAGTTTAAAGTGTGTACACAGTTAAAAGGGTCGTGAAAATTTTTTTTTGGCTGTGCTACAAACCCTGATGTAAACCCGTCAAAAACATGCATTACATACATTGCAACGTACAGTATAAAATATGTACATATACATACATATACATATGAAAGAACGGTCTGTTTGCCGCATTCGTTTAATACTACGTAAAATCGGATACGACTAAAACAAAACACTTTTCTTAATATCACTTTATTGTAGCTCGAATACCTGAAAACTGAACTCGTTAAGTCATATAACTCATTATATCATATCATTAAATCATACCAGGATAATTCTTTGATTATTGGGAAAATATGACGCGACCGAAGTCAGGAAAATTTCAAAAGCTTCACACCATTTGCCCTTCATTAAATCAAAAGCGATGTTCATTTGAGCTATTTGCATCTTCAGTAGAACTTTTCAAACTTCAATAACGTCAGTCAAATTTCAATACCGGTAAAAGAAAGTTCATTTACAACAAGTAATTAAATATTCCGTTAAATCGAAGTTCAAGGACTTCAATGTAAAAATCATTAACATTTATGAAATTTCATTAGAGTCAATCAAATTCAATAAGAAAAACGAGAAAATCAACAAAATAAAATAAAAAGTCATTGAGTGATAACTCGTATATATTGATATATGTTGTATGAAGAAGACTGGTTCTCTCTCTCCTTTTGGTTCAGTCATTCTAACGTTCACTCTAGCCACACAGATATGAAAACAACGTTTTAATTGCTATCTTGTGTAATTGTATATACAACACATCCTCACACATTATCGCTAATTCACTTTTTGTTTTATTTTTTTTTGATTTTCCCATTTTTCTTAATGAAATGACGCTAATAAAATTCCATAAAGGTTAATGTTTTTTAGATTGACGGCATCAAACTTTAATTTAACCGAACATTTAATTATTTGTTGTAAATGAATTTCCTTTTAGCCCTATTGAAATTTGATTGACGTCATTGAAGTTTGAAAAGCACTTTTGATGATGCGAATCGTTTAAATGAGCATCGCTTTTGCTTTGATGAAGGGCAAAAGGTGTATTTGATTTACTAGTCAAACCGGACTTCCATGTAAACACTAGTTACATTTTATGTTTGATCTACAGCTCAGAATTAATGACATATTTACCTCTTTAGTTGGTCTTCAGATCTCAAAGGCAATATTACTTACATTTTAAAGATGTTTTATATTACTCAAACAAGTTTCTGAGCTCCAGACGGCAATCAAACTCGCAACCTTCTGAGTTCTTTGATTCCCGTCTGGAATTCAAAAAATTTTCTGATTTAAATTGCTGGAAGATCGTCTTCAAAATGTACCTCTACCTTGACGGAGCAAATTTTCTCACATATTTCAGGCAATTCTTTATCGTAGCCTCAAGCGTGTACTCACGATAAGTAGTTCTCTGAAAAGCATATTTAGAAACCCCCCTGGTTATGCCATTGAGGGACAGCCTTGTCATAAACTTACTCTCAAGGTGTAACAGGCTAAACATAGCTCAACTTTATCTGTATTTATATTTTCGAAGGGGGCAATCTAATTTGAAAATGTGAAGTATCATAGCCCCCACGCGTGCAATATCAGTTCGCCTCCGTGAATCTATTACTGGGCAAAACAACCTAAGAGCGAGGAACCTTCACGCGGCAAGTCGACGATCCCTTACAAACTCTTCGCGTTGACCTCGACTTTCGGATGGTTTTTCTCTGAAACCATGAGATAAACCATTGTGAAATGACGTCGTTGAATACGATTGGAGGTTTATTGGTTTTCTGCTGTTTGGCATTACAGGCACTACTACTAAATCGTGTATGTTGTCTTCGAGCTGATGGTCCACAGAAGTATTCGGTATCAACAACTGAATGTTCCGTGATATGTTCACCGTTGTCGAAACGAACTCCATTTCTGCAAGCTGGAAACAATCCTTTGCCAAGACAAGAGGTCTACTGTCTTCTGTCTCCAAAGAATGCCTCTAAAGTGTGTTCATTAAATGTTTCTAATATTTTTCAAGCAATGCCTTCAAAGTCAGGGCTGTCTCAATTCAACTATATCCTGCAGTGTTTAAGCCCCGTAAGGGTCGTGTTTCTCCGGTCGGAACACATTACCAAGTTTGATGTCCTGTCATCGCTTGATGTTCGAGGTTTTTGCGAAGTCAGCCCGGAGGATCTTTCAACTTGGGGCGAAGCTACGTATCTGTGGAAACTCATTTTAATAAATGATGTCGTAGTCCGTGAAGACAAAAACCATACGATCTCCGACCTGTCGGGGTTATTCTATGTCAATGAACTTATTTTACAAGGTTTGCCCAGTGGGCGAATCCCACAAATGTTTACGTCTTTCGTTTGGAGAAATATGGCGGAAGTGCATCTGATTAACATGTCTCTGACCTTCATTCCTGAAGTTCTCAAGCAAACTATGCCGTACTTACAATCCCTCAAACTCTCTTGTAATCACTTACGTAAACTTCCCGATTTCCCGTGGTGCAACACGAGATTAGAACTCCCCCGTAATCTGTCTCGCACGGCATATGGTAATAACCGCCATTCCCAGGAAGCCACAGTGCATTCGAGATTCTACAGACGTTTCTTCAGCGTTGATTTAAACCCTGGTTTGGACGTTAGCGAATATAAATTTACCGCTGGATCTCTTGACAAATTGTCCTTGCGTGGCAACGGATTACAACACATCAATCCGCACATCTTTGAGAAAATTAGCGGACTACAGGCTGTAGACCTCAGTCTAAACCAGTTTGAAGTTATCCCTGCCGGGATCTTTCGAAAACTCAGTAGTTTGATTAACATCAATTTAGCGAATAATCGCTTGAGCTTCATATCTGGGGAAACATTCCGAGAATCTAGGCAGCTTAGTAGACTGGACTTGAGCTCCAATGTAATACACACTTTGCAGAGGGGACTCTTAGGTGACTTAGACAAGCTGGAAGTCATAAATTTAAAAAATAATTCCCTGAAAACCATCGAACAAGACGCCTTACCTTCAATTTCCCTCAAGAGAATAAACCTTCAGCGAAATTATTTAGATCAAATTCCCACGGGCACTTTTCTTGCGAGTAATTTAGAAATGTTTGATATGTCCGATAATATCGTGAACGAAATAAGCTTTTGGAAAGGACTGGATAAATTAAATCTGTACGATTTCATGTTAAGTCATGGAAAATCTGCTGGTTCTCTTAAATATCCTTTGCATGGAATGCCCCATAAAAAGATTGTCAAACTTCAAAGAAACAAGATAGAGCGGTTTGGTCCGATAAAAGTTAGTAAAGCCCGAACATTAAAGCTGAAGTGGATTTTAAAAGTTTACACTTTAGATATCAGAGATAATCCTTTAGTATGTGACTGTACAATGTACAACACTCAGTATATAGTGTGGAGTTGGATTAGAAATGAAAAACAACTTGATATCACTCAGTTCGATAGCTGGGTGTGTCACTCTCCAGAAGATTTACGCGGCACCAAAGTATTATCAGTACCACGAGAACAACTTAAATGTGAAACTAAGTATCCCAAATGTCCTGCTCCGTGCAAGTGCTGTGAACGCCCGATCGGTTTGCCAATCTTTGTAGACTGTAGAAACCTAAGCTTGACGGAGGTTCCCGAAGAAGTTCCGGAAGGTTTGGTGGAACTACGCTTGGAGTACAATCAGATTCGCAATCTTACTTTCCACAAGTCTCTAAGAAATGTTACATCACTTCACGTGAGCCACAACCGTCTACAGCACATCAGTTCAAATTATCTTATTTCGTCAAAACTGAACGAGATTTTTCTCGATTCCAATCAATTGACGACTCTCCCTGAAGTCTTCCAAACTTTAAATTTCTCAAAGATCGACATCCGAAACAACTTCTTCCAGTGCGACTGCAGAAATAAGTGGATGAAGACTTGGCTATTACGCGTGGACCATTCTTTAGTTGGCGGGACGCAAAGCGTGTCTTGCAGCTCAGGGAAAAGCCTAGGAAAACTTCTAATTACTGTGATGGATGATGATTTCATATGCTCCTTTCCTAACACATTTCAGGGTTATGTTCGAGAAACGAGTCGTACTACTACGGTATCATACATTCTAGCTGGACTACTTTTTACTTTTATTATCGTGGTAGGTTTTACCTACAGATTCAGGGGAGAACTGAAACTTTTACTTTTTACTCACTTTAGTTGGCACCCATTTGATCGCGTTGATGACTCCGATCCCTCAAAGATATATGACGCTTTTGTTTCGTATAGTAGCCGTGACTGTGCCTGGATAATGAATACACTTAGAGAGAAACTTGAAAACGAAGATCCAACGTATAAATTGTGTATCCATGATCGAGACTTCCTCGTAGGCGCTCCTATATTCAAGAATATCTTCGACAGTGTAAAGGCCAGCCGACGAATGATCTTGGTGCTTTCTCAGAATTTTATCCAAAGCGAGTGGTGTATGCTGGAGTTTCGCGCCGCACACCGAAAAGTTCTCCGAGACCGAACAAATTATCTGATCATTGTACTTTTTGACGATGTAGACACAAAAAACCTTGATGATGAACTAAAGCTATACTTGCGTACCAACACTTACTTGAATAAGGACAATAAGTGGTTCTGGCAGCGGCTAAGGTACGCTTTGCCTCAGAATAGACTGGGTACCAGCCAAACATCGTTGGTAGCAGAGGACAATTTGGCCTACGAGCTCGAAAGATCCTTGTAAGAAAGCTGCCCGTTTGTGAACTGATAAGAGTTTGGTCGAAGAGCGTTTACAAAGGTATAATTGCGTATGGATACATAGAACCCTAGCTGGTGATCTTCGCTTTGTGTTGCGCCACTAGCGGAAGAATATCGTGAGCTATTCGCACTAAACTTATGGCGTACAGTTTGCGCGCGCAAAGCTGTGGATAGCGTTGACTCATGTTCTCGTTGAAAGTAATTAGTTGAAGTTAATCGAACTTGAACTTGTATCATCTTGTACGTGTTCCTGCAGCTTACGGACATGCACTCCGTTTGTGGTACGAAAGAAGGAAAGCCTGCGTGGTTCTCTCAGAAATTTTTATGCGTCCGTCTAAAATTTGAACGAAAAATGTTGACTGTTATTTCATCGACTGACAATTTAATTGTTATAACTGAGACTAACGTTTTGTTGCAACCTTGAGGACATAGATCTACCGTACTCCGTTTTAATAACAGGTTGACGGGCTCATTTGCACTCAAACGTATAAGAGGACTTTCGCCCGTCGTTATGGTAATAAGAGTCCACCAACATCTAGCATTGAACTCTTTATAACCTCCTTGACTGAGCTTTTTTCCCAACTGTTTTACTTTTTTCCTGTTTCGGGTCAGTCGTGTCGTCCGAGGGGAGCCAGAAACTACTCGAGAAACGATTTTCTTCATCGTCGTGTAGCCACAGATGTGGTCCACGAATAGAGAAAAAGTGGAAAGTACGTGCGGAAAACTGTATTGCGCTCGGCTGATTGTGTAAAACGGCTTCTTCGTTTACGTTGAACTTCCCGTTTGCGCTAATTAGTCCATTATTAACAAATCGCACAATTGGGTAGTACACCTATCTCTTAGAGATCCGTTCTCCCACTTCACTAACTTTCGGCCTACTGATGGTTTGCAATCAATCCCTTGAGATTCAGAAGACAATGATACGACGGCCATGTTGGTGCCACATGCAATGGCAGTTGATGAGATTCTTCTGTTAAAGTTCCACCAACATGGCCGCCATGACGTCACGCGCAAGCCGTCAATAAGTGGACTTGTTTGGTCAGTCTCAGACAGTGGCGTCGTGCTTAAGGGGCTTGGGACCCCCAAATACACCCTTCTCATGGCGGGTAAGCCTCGATGCCATTCTTTGGAATTCCATGGATTTTTTTTTGTTATGTTCTTGTGCGTATCTGTACAACACGGTGAATTTTGATGCTATCAATTTTTGAGGGAGGATTGGTTAACAAATGAACGTTGAACGCTTGCCCGCACAGGATGTGAGTGTATGTTGCATGGTTTTTTAATTGACAGTTTAAGTCAACGTTTAGAACAAACGAATAATGTTTGAGCCCCGCTTCCCATTTCCATGAATACGTGAAATGTTTTGTGCTTAAGCTATGCTTTAGTTTTCTGCATGTTTGAATTAATTCTCATGTGCAAACATTTAAAGGATATTCAAACTAAACTAGCTCAGTAACTCTGTGCTGTGTAAACTCAACAACTACTGTCTGAATTTAGCCTACCTTTTATGGTAACACCATAGTACTTCTAAGACTTCAAACAGAAAAATGTCTGTTTTTTGTCTTGTGTTACGTGTAAACCATGATTATGTCAAAGTTTCTCGAAGCATCAAATAAGTCATGTGAGGAGTTCCTTCGCGTATATGGCAAAAGCGAAACAGCTAATTTTTACGTTGAAGCGGCAAACGCGAGGAAAATCATGGCTGTTTCACATTACCTCTTTGGTAGTATGACTCCGTCATATTGACTCATATTCCAGAGCAAAATTAGGTTGAATTATTCGAAAATTGCCGAACACTGGATGCACCAACTTGGCAGCTAAAACTATACCACGTGAAAGAAGCCGAGTCTTAAATCAAAACTACCAGATTTCAGTTTAAAATGCTAAATAGAAATCTCTCCAAACGTTTAATCAATTATATGTGGGACTAGGTGAAAAACTTATCCAGCTTACATGAAACCAGGAAAACATACTGAGCTTCGCTGCTATAAACTTAAAGATGTTACTCAAGAAGGATTTATTGAAATTTTTATGACTTCTTGGAAAAAACAATCTATAATGCATCAGAACTCATTAACAAATAATCTTAGGCAACTTTTTGACATGAAGTTATCGATACTCTATAATTATCTACATTTATGTTACAACAAATTAGCTACACGAAGAAATGTTCATATATAACTGCTGTCCAACACTTGCTGCATTCTTTTTTTCTCTTTTTAATGTATGCTATATGCGAAACCTATGAAATTTTATCGTGAAAACTATTATATATAGCTCTGCTAGGAATCTCCGTCTTTCAAGAGCTATTCCAGAATCATCCTCAGGGTAATATGAAATGATAAATCCACATTAAACCTACAATGCTGAAGTCAACTGAAAAAGTTGACTCGAGCGGGATTTGAACTCGCACCTTCGGGAATCCGGTCCGC
>JBAHVQ010000458.1:35518-69227 GCA_036872915.1 Nanipora kamurai | reverse complement strand
AAATATTATATATATATAAAACTCGTTAATAATTCACGAGGAAAACACAAAGGAAAATCATAACCAGGTCATATCTTTATATGTAAGAAAGATACGCTCGTTTTTCTTTTCGAATTTTCTCGGCTTAGAAAACATTAATTTTCAAACTTTCTTCGCAGATTGGCATGTTGAAGGGTTCGTTTAAATAAGTCATTTGAAAAACTCGTAGATCGTGCTTTATCGGCTCTAAGCAATCCGATAAAGCACTCCTACTCAGTTTTTAAATATTACGTATAGATCGATCGATCGATAGATAGGTAGGTAGGTAGGTAGGTAGGTAGGTAGGTAGGTAGGTAGGTAGGTAGGTAGGTGGGTAGGTAGATAGATAGATGGTCTCGCCCTCCCAGTTGCTAGAATGCCTAGCTACGCCTCTGCTGTGACTTTCTTATTCCTTCGTTCGATAGAATTTTTTTAAATTTGTGTTCTTTTCTCCCTTAATACAGCTATGTTCCCTTTCTCATCGCTACCTTCAAAGTTGATGAAACCGTCTCCATCTAAATCCGCTTCTCTTATCATTTCTTGGAGTTCTTCGTTGTTGATACTCTCTCCCAAGCTCGCCATCACGGTCTTTAACTCCATCGCACTGTGGGAAAAATAAGTGACGTTAGCTTACCGGCAACAAGGCAAGGCTAAACTGTATGTTAGGAATTTCTCATCACTAATCCTGGACTTAAGTCACCATCAGAAATAGAATCCACAATCCATATTTAGATACCTTACATACTTCTTTCTGTATAATGTAATGCTGGGCTTTTCTTAAGGACTATAAAAGGGGAGATCAGGGGCGGATCTAAACAATTTGAAAGGGGGCTCCAAAAGAGCACCAAAGGCGCGAGTTCCTAGGGGGATCCGCGGGCATGGTCTCATGGAATACTTTTGAATTTGAAGTAATATTTAAAAACCTAGTAGAAATGCTATATCGCATATAAAACACAAGGCGATAGCCGAGTGTTTTAGATCCCATAAAGCACGATCTACGAGTTTTTTAAATGACTTCTAAAACAGGTTACTTTATGCGCTAATTGACGAAGGCAGTCTGGCAATTAATGTTTTCTAAACCGCAATAATTTGACGAGAAAAGTGAGTGAGATCTATGTAATATTTAATAAACGAGCAGCAATGTTTTATCGGGTTTTTAACCTGATAAAACACGTTCTGCAAGTTTATTGAACGGCTTCAAAAATGAACCCCAAAAAGCTTGTTCCTGTGGAATTCAAACAATGGCTCACATTGTTGGAGGAAAATATTAGGATATGAGAAAAACAAGCTCTACTTTATTAGTATTCTTTATATAAAGAATACTAATAACGAGTGCTCTTTATAGAAAGAATAGTAATAAGGAGTGCTTTATCAGATATAAAGTCCATGCACGTAATGTATTATCAGTGACTCGATAGGCTAAAATGCTCATCAATTATTCAAGAGTTTTTGAAATCAGATATATAGATCTGTTACGGTTAGGATTTTCCTTTGTGTTTTCCTCATAAATTATTAACGAGTTTTGGCGAAGTCCCTTATATGGCATTTCTCGCATTTTGAGCGCACTTTTGACTATATTTACCAGGTTGAAAAACAGGTTAAGCCCGATTCGTCGACATATTATTACTACAAAGTCGTCATAGTTTAAGCCACATTGGTATTATTTTCATGTTTTTACATGTATGCCCTAATCATTATGCTACCGTGAATAAGTATTCATAAAAGGAAAGTATATCGGAACTGACAAGGGGGTACCGGCCCCCGTGCCCTCTCCTTGGATCCACCACTGGAGATCACAAAGGAACCATTAACCATGTATCCAGCAGTAGTTAGTCGGCCGGACTGGAGAATGGCACCGATGTCCCATATACAGGACATTAAGCTTGACAGAGTAAATGACTGAGTAAGGGGTTTCTTCTGACGAAATTTCACACCTTTGAAACCTTGTTTTTCAACTTTTCTGCAAAATGCGATATTTCTTGCGCACGAAGGAACATGGTTAAGAGCACAATTCGCCATCTTGTTGTGTAAATTTAATTATTTCAACCACTACCCAAATCAGTTATTTATATTAGTTTCCTTTACAGGTTTGATTTTTAGCCACAAATAACTCCGAATGACATAATGCTTTAAATCAAGGCTCTCCGTTCAACATTTCTCAAGTTTGGTTGATCAGTCTTCGCCAAAGCCTAATTTCCACTTGGGGGAATTTTCCGGGCGTACTCCTTTTTCCTTTCTCTCATTGGCTCCCAGGAATTCGTAGGTTCCCAAGAGCCAATGAGAAACAAGGAATAAGCAGTGCGCGCAGAAAATTCCGCTAGTGGAAATCAGGCTTTATTGACGTACATTATGATTAATTCTCAAATTTGTTAACAATTAAAATGAGTAAAACACAAAAGAAATCAGTGTTTTGGTAAACACTTGAATAAATTAACCGCATCTTGTAAAATATTCTTGTAAAATTTTGCTTCGTTTGGAAAGATATGTCAAACACGACCCAGACTTTTTCGCGAAATACTTCTCAGGTAATCAAGATCTGAACTGGATATCGGAAATAATCTTAAGAAAAGCGAACTCTCTCTTTCTCTTTAGCATGAGTCTGATGACATCACCTGCAGACTGCCTCGTTTTAATATCAAAACACATGTGCTTGGCCTTCGATATTCAGAAGACAGTGCTTTGATGCCAAAGCACGTGTGTTTTGATTAGTCTCCCGGTCATGTTATCAAACTCAAGAACACTCGGAAACAACAACAACACTACTTGGCCTTTGGCCTCGTGTTTTCATAACGTTTCGTCGAGTTTGGATCCCCTGACGAAACTTAAACTCGTTTCTTACATATTACATAGAAACCAGTTATATAAAAACCAATACCTAATCTTTCCATCACCATTGCTGTCGAAGACTTTGAATGTTTCTCGTAATTCGTCGTCAGGATCCATATTTTTCATCTGCTTTTTCATAAGCGTAAGAAACTCCTCGAAGTCTACTTCGCCGTTTCCTGTAAAAGACATAAACGAAACACATATTTTACCCATTTGCAAAGGTGGCTAATATTCTTGCACTGGCTCTGATACATGGCAGAAACCGAAATCGGTAAAACTTATTTTAGAAGAGTGTTCTCTATGATAACCGGAAAAGTATTATGAGGAAATGACTGATGAAGATTAATACCGTTCGTCATATTTAACTGTTTCAACCAATGAATGGAGATAGTTAAATTGAGTGTTACTTGAATCAAGTGTTATGAAACCACATTGCTTATAAAGGGTACTGAGGACTACTTTAACTCAAATTAATCCTTTGAGGGAATCTATTGAAATTACGAAGAAACCCAACGATTTGCCAAAAAGGACAGCCACTAAACATCTCACGGATGGCTCTGTTCGGTTAACTGACCCAGCTATCCTTTTTAATTTGATTCATTACGCCAGCGTTTCGTTTATATGACGTGAATAAATGGGCCGGTGGTATTTCCTCTGACGAAGTCCTGAGTCAACAGGTTGAAAGCTTAGTGATAAATTAAAACGTGGTGCTCAACAAACTTGATATAGTTATACAGTGGCAGTCAAAAGTAGTTAATAATTTGTTTGTGGACATATTATGTTACGTAACTTTTTAACTGATTGACCGTTTTCGGTAATCTTTGTTTTGAATTGTACACGTTTACTTCCAGCACACAAATATTACAATAAACGAACACGATAACGCGGTCATTCAAAAAATATAGACAAAAATGTAAAAATCCGAAATGTCACCCCCAAAATTCGGTAATTTATAAATCAATTTCGCTTTGATTTAACAAGCAATAAATATGAATTATTGTATATATAACAGCTTAATCACACAGGACATTCATCTCACCAAGTTTCAGCATAAAGAAGTCCAAATCCCGTGGATTTCTTGATGTACTTTTTTTGATAATCATTTAGTGATATAGTTATCCATAAAAACATTAATTGATTAGTAATCGCGTAAGTGACCCAGCGGACGGTTGTATTCCAAAGTGCTCACGAAGAGCTTTCAAAAGCGCTTGGTTTTAGTTTCCAGCTTGTTGTCATCATCAAGGAACTATCACAATCTAAACTTCGTGTGGCCATCATTCATCACTTTCACCCAGCTCACTGTTCTTTTTTAAGGGCAACAATATTCCACCAGCACCTCTTGGCTGGAAGTATACCATGTGCCATAGTAAAGTACTTTTAAAGAGCTGCCAAATGCGTCCGGTTTCAGCTTCCAGTCCGTTGCCACCGTTGAGAAATCATCATGACTGTGCTTACTGATGTAATTTCCACATCACAAAGGAGTGACGTCTTAATCACCGGAAGCATCGTTTTCAACATTTTCCAACGATGACAGTAAGGTAGAAGATGAAACCGCACGCGCTTTAAATTTCTTAATGGTCATATTGAAATGGTAAACGATACGCCTACGTTGAGTAATTGCTGGTTGAATTCTGTTGCCCTGAAAGAAAAATATAAGTTTGGTGGGTATATGTGTCGAACGGTGTGGTCACGAAATTGGCATTGTGATCATGATTCCTTGACGATGAAACGGACTGGAAGTGGAACCAGGTTCATTTGAAAACTGTTTAAAAGCTCTTTATAGTGGATGATGGTATGCTTGCAGCCACAATTTTGGCTGATTGAGTAAGATTGGTAAACTGGGTGAATGTTTGAATGGTGTCCACAAGAAGTTTGAACTCTGATCTTCATTTTTCCACAACAGCAACGAGCTGGAGGTTGAAACCTCATGAATTTTGAAAGCTTTTCCTGAGTACTTTCGAATACCGTTCCAGCGGTGAAGTACGCTGCATCACTTACGCTGATGTTTCAGTGGATAGCAATATCACCCAACTTTGATCAAAAATTATACCACAGCAAGAACTTAAGGTACATTAGATTTCTGACATTGAAACATGAACACATTCAGGATAGACCCTATGTGATTAAGTTGTTATACATTTAAAAATACACATTTATTTGTCGTCAAGTCAAAGGGAAAGTGATTTACAAATTACAGAATTTTGGGGGGTGACAGCTCGGATTTTTACATTTTTATCTACATTTTTTGAACGACCGCGTTATCATGTCTGTTTACTGTAATATTCGCGTACTGGAGGTAACGGTCAATCAGTTAAAAAGTTACGTAACGTGTGTCTACAAAAAATTATTAACTACTTTTGACTGCCACTGTACTTTAAAACTTTTTTTGCGATCTGACCCCTTCTCGGCCTTCATCAGTGAAATCAAGAAAACAAATTTGGAACATGTCAAAACGTTTTGGCGCTTAGACTTGAAAAAATTAGCCAACAGTCTCAGGATAATTTAAATGGTTCTGACAAAAAAAGTCGATGTGCAACCTTCCGGCTGGACAGATCCAGGAGGTCTGAGCACTATGTAAGCGTGGCACACAATCTCATGCGAAGGGCTATAAAGCTTGGAGATTTATATGGTCATTTTTAACTGCATTTATTTAGGAACACTTAGTAAATATGGCTTAAGTCACTGCTTTTATGAACATATTTTCTTACATTTGAAATCCTTAGTCGTTCAAATGACTATTGGTTAACTGCTTTATCTCAAAGAAATTACAAAACATTTTTCAGTGTAGTGTCTGCGCAATAGGAGGGAAGTATTTACAATTTCCTGAACGACCGTCAGGTCTATTCCATTGAAATATCGAACTGACGTTTTAAAGTACAAACGTGCTGCAAACAGAAGTCCAATATTTTAAGGCTATTTTAAAGGAAAAGGAAAGATTATTGCGAAAACGCTGTTGCAGAAGTAATCCGTGGGTCTCCAAAGTAAGAGAATGTTTTTTAGTCGCTTCAGAAACATTTTTGCTTCCTGAAACGTTTGCACAAGTGAGATCAATAAGTACTTTATTATACCGCCCTCAAAACAGCTAAATGGATACTACAAAAATGCTTCGTCGTCTTTCGTTGACGGGCAGTTTATTTGACTTAGCAAAGTCTTGCATTTCTTCAACAACATTGTTCCGTTGAACACGAACTTAGTTCATGTGGGAGCTTGGTAAATCTCAGACGACTAGTGGACGTTCGTTAAGCTCGTATTCTCAGAAAAACGATTTCTGAACCCTAAACGGGAATCGAACCAGCAACCTTCTGATGACCGGTGAAACGCTCTAACTATTGAGCTACCACTACTCAGATGGTGAGCTACGGTGCAGGTTCATCATATGTACTGCCTAAGCTATCTGAGTCGTGGTAGCTCAGTGGTTAGAGCGTCTACCCAGGTCATCAGAAGGTTGCGGGTTCGATTCCCGTCTAGGGCTCAGAAATCGTTTTTCTGAAAGAACGAGCTTGACGAACGTCCACTAGTCGTCTGAGATTTACCAAGCTCCCACGTGAACTAAGTTCGTGTTTAACATAAAGTATTTACATCATTATTATCATATCGTGACTTCCGCTTAGGCAGTACATATGATGAACCTGCACCCTGGCTCACCATCTGAGTCGTGGTAGCTCAATGGTTAGAGCGTCTCACCGGTCATTAGAAGGGTAATGGGTTCGATTCCCGTCTAGGGCTCAGAAATCGTTTTTCTGAGAGAATGAGCTTGACGAACGTCCACTGGTCGTCTAACCTCGTTCCGCGTAGCTACTTTTCTCTTTTCTTCTTGTTATCCTTCAGGGCTGCTTACTTTACATTTTCGCCAGATTCTATTTATTTCCCAACATTAGCAAGCATTTTAAACTATCACTGTCTGAGCTGGTGGATAAGGGAAATATCCGCCTGTTATTGAACCTATTAGATTGCAGAGTATCCAATCCCATCAGGGCATCCATATATCAAAACAATATACAACTTTTTGAGGGGGAGTAATTCGATTGTTCAATAACGAAAATCGGATATTGTCCTTAAATTTTGTCTCAGATTACCTCAAGAAGTTTTTTTTTTAGTTTTTTTTGCATACATGTTAAATTTCAATTGTTTATCAAAGGTCTTAATTCATTTTGCTTCAACGTTTGCCCACTACAAAAAGTCAACAGTGAATCATTTTCGTCAGGCAATGTTTAACAAATGGACGGAGGGACCAATTTTCGTTTAATTTCCTCTCAAATTGCTAATGATTGTCAGATTATTAGAGATCGTCGGAAACTACAGAGTAAAACGGCAGGCAATTATAGAATTCTTGAATTGGTTGTCGATAAAAGATTAAATTGCGATGCCGTCGAAATTGACTGCATTACCAAAAACGTTCGTAAGGCTATAAGAATTATATGCAAGGTGAAACCATTTGTCCCCAAAGATATATTGACTTGTAGAACGTTCCAACAAAAAATGAAAAAAATTATAGAATAATCGGATGCTGATGTTCCCAAAACCAAATACCATTAACGTGAAGAAAGGTTTCAGTTTATAGGGATGCATTGACATGAAATTCCCTTCCTACAGACCAAACATCAATTTTATTTCAAGAATTGTAAATGTATTTGGCTTTCATTTAAAATTAGTTTGTAATTAAATTTTTTAGGTAATTAAATGATTGTAAATATGGTTAGTTGTTAGTACTTAGTTTCAGATTTTTATAAGTATTACATTTTAGGTTGTGTTTAACACCAGCCAAAGATTGACCATGAAGACGGAAAGCGTAGTCTTGTCAGAAATATTAAAGCCCAGCATAGAACACGAAGCAAAGGCATAATAAGATTATATTCTGACTTTTCGTTGTATTCATCACAATTATGTCAATAGTTCCTCTGAAGATGTTGTGATGAATATAGTGAAACGTCGGAAGAAATTATTATGTCTGTACTTCGTGTTTTATGCTGGGCTTTAATGTTTTAGAAAAGACTGTACTTATCACTTTTTCACACAGCTTTTTGGAATAACAGCCTTTTCCTTTCCTTTTAATTACAAACTATGGTTGATAAGCCAAAGTGTTTAAATAAGATTAAATAAATTGCAGTAACAAATCTATAATTAAATCCCATATTTTCCTCTTGACACTATTCTGACTTTCTCCGCCAATTTTAATTGTCGAAATTTTTTAATAAGAGATTATACGTACACGTATAATTCTATTTGGTCTCTTCGTTCATTTTTTCCAGTTCTAGACAACAACGATGTGCTGTTTTACTTCGTATGCACTGACTTCACGAGACTTTGGTTAACTTTATGAATACCACAATATTTGAACCACAACTCAATTTGGGGAACACTTTGATAATTATCTTTGATAATTTTGTGTAAATATATGAATTTGAAATGAACGTAACTATAGCACAATTAAGTAATTATGTCAAAGAGAGAGTTATCTGTGAACTTATTGCTTGGAGGAAATTTCATGTCTTCAATGAAACTTCATAGGCAATTTTTTCTCATCCAAGAAGGCATATGCAAAAGCAATTAAACTGTCGATTCGAAATCTATGAACGACAAAGAAGGTAAACCTTAGCAATTAAAATTTTCCAAACAGAAGACCGGCTGTAATTGAAAGGAAAAACAACCAAAAACCTCTTTTCGTGACAGATTAAAACCAAATTTGAATGAAGCCGTGTACGTTGATTTAGTTGGAAAGTTTTTCAAGAAACCATCAAACCCACAAGTCTTTCCAACCCTTTTACGAGCGTTCTTTATTATTACCTGAGAACGTAGAGACTGACAAAAATAATCCATGATTGAAAAACAATTCCATGATTCTTGAAATAGCAAATAATCTAGAAAGTAATCACCCTAATAGTTCCTTACCATGTAGTGCATTGATATAATTTTATTGTTAAAATAAACTGACGGAAGTGTTAAATCGTTCAATAATCTGTAAATAAGACCAAACGTGAAGTAGCCATCGGGAAGTAAAGCGTTTATAGTGGAAAGGTGAACTTAATTATTTATGGCCAGAAAACAACCCGACTAATTATTTGCGGTTTAGCGATGCAGATCACGGAACACTGACCACGGAGTACAACCCACCAGTTAGCTAATTTCGATCTTCAATCTATTCTTAATAAAGTTTTATGTATCATGCTACTGAAGGGCTAAGAATTGAAAAAAGCTCTGAGAATTGAGAGAAGATTGAGAAAACCTCTTCAAATTTCGACCTGTCATGAATTAGTTAATTGTTTATCTACAGCCGCCCATCTTTTTGATTTGAGCAGGATTTGAAGTCGTCTCTTTGATTAACTGGAACAATTCTGTCATTCAACGCAGTTGACTTAACAAGAATGTTTTATAGACCTTTTATAATTAAACTCGAAGTGGTACCAGAAAATTAGAACAAGTATAGCTAGAACTATTTGACCCCATGACCCTTATCTCACTCAAAGAGACTCAAATGAGAGTGAAAATTTTATGTCATTATGAGATTTTGATTTTGAAAATCGTCCACTCTCCTCGTTGCATAGATTTACGTCAATGTACTGTATGTCCCAGTTAGTATGAAAAACGCATAGATGGGCAGACATTCATGTACAAGTACATGTAGGATGCTCAGTTAGAATTTGCTACAGAAGTATGAATATAGAAAAGTCGCATTTATTCCCCCGCTGGAGGAAAAAAGCTCATAAACAAATAAGAATTGCCATCAATTATTCAATCTGTTCAACGTCGCAACTTTGAAGTTGCCCTCCAGATGGTTCGATCAGCATATGAGTGCAAGTGGTCTATACTTTGCTTTTGCCATGCGACGTCTACCACTGAATACTCAATGCTCTTTGTCATTTTGGCTAAACTATCACAGTAGATTTTCGTCAACAAAGACACTAACAGTTTTCTTTTTAAATGAAAACCTGTCCTTCAGACAGGTTAGAAACCGCAAAAGGACTAAAACTATTGGTTGCTTTCTGCCACGGATGACTTATATTAATTTACTCTAGCAAACGCCGGACGATTTTACTCTCGCTGACGCCAGATGTGACAGGGAAGGAGTTGACGGAAAGTTGGAGGTGAAACTTAAATTACTCAACGTTTCGACTATCTTGTAGTCATCATCAGGATTTAAAATAGTTTTTCGACGTTTAGGCTTCTCCATAAAATTTTGCACATGCATTTTCATCTAATATGTAAGTTTACAGTAACACAACTCCAGAGCGTAACTTGGGGACCATTCGACTCCCAAGCAGCATAAAAGGGTTAGGCAGCCGTAAGTTTCAGGACGCCATACTTACGATATAGCAGTTAAGACGACATAATTTTGTGTAAAGAAGGATTCAAAATAATTTGGTATAGCTAACCTTTCCTGGTCAAGTTAAATAGGCTTGGTGATTGGCGCCTTCCTTTGCTGGTTTGTTTTTTGTTCTTTTTTGTTTGTTTGTTTTTTGAGCCTTTTGAGCCTTTCTTGACCTTTGAATATATCCTACTTGGAGGTGATCTGAAATCCTTAACTGGAAACGTTGTAGACACATGTTTGGTTGTTCATTCAGTCGATTACTGGGGAACATGTTTGTATTCTGCTAGAATGATATGTCAAGTACTTTTCTACCTTTTATTGAAAGTAAATGTAAACGGAAGTACCTATTCCAACCCAGAAACTAGTTCGATGTTGTAAAACACATTTCCAAGCAAACTTTTCTGATACTGATAATCACCTCTTGCGGAGAGGAAGTGCATTTGCCATGTGCCATCCAAACCTCTCTCTACTATCAGTCTGGTCGGGGCCCCGAAATGATTTGTCCAAAGAAAAGGCCTGCAGTGACTAGGGTGCGCCATTTTAAGGTTGACAAAAGTCTTTATAGGTGCCAAATATAACTCCTTCGCCAGATGAGAATCAACCCAAGGAAAGAACCTCACCAGTAGAGGTTATGAGAGGTTATTGTCCGATTAACCACCAGTCGTTAATCGGTATTGAGAAGTTTCCGTATTGTCCGTAAGTTACGATCACTATTCCAAACTTCCTCATATGATTACAGGAAGGATAATTTTGAATCTTTGATTCTGGAAAATTTCAAATGTTTTTGTAAAAAAAAGTTATGTTGGATCCCAACTGTAGGTAAAACCGTGCTATACGTGTGTCGCTTAAGAGAATGACAGTCGAAGAGTGGCATAAAATATGATAAGGAGATCATATGTAGAAGCACATAAAATACAACTGCCATTTTGGTTAGGACTCCCCATCTTGTTCCGGTACTTTAAAAATACCCGGGAACAAAGTTCATTATAAAACTATAAGACCTCTGTAAATCATAAATGTAGTAAACGATGATATAGAAATAAGATCTTAGTTTCGTTTAGAAAGAAAAACGCTCTATGACACAGTACCAACTTTTTTAAAACCTGCAATGTGTTGGTTCTCGGCCCCGTACGAAATTTTCTACATGAAAACGCGAATTCTTGTAAAAACGGCGGGTCAGTGCTGTGACGAAAAGCACGGTCTGAAATACTGGCAAGAATCCGGGTTTACGTTCATTCTGGATTCATGTAAACACGAGGAAACTTTCACTTACATACCGGCCACTTTGCGTACGGGTCTCGTGTATCCACTCAGTAGATCAATGCTACAGGCCCGCCAACATATTTACTAAACATACACGCCAAGAAGTGTTCAGCTGCGCCCACGTTTATGCAATCCTGAGTGGAAAATGATCTGGGTATCGCTAAATTTACATTTGCACTACCGCGTTACGTAGGCGGAAAAATCGATGAAGCGAAGTTACACTGGATCAAAGTCGATTACCGAAGGAAGCTCTATGTTGCTATATCGCGACAGGTCACGGATGAGTATTGAAGAGTTTTGTTTCGTAATTCAACTAGTAATTAACGTTCTTCAGCTTGTCATCATGAAAAAGACTTGTAAGTCAAAGAGTGACCTAATCAGATAATTATGACGCACGGATGCATATCGTGTGTCGAGGAAATGTCCCTTGTCAAAAAAGTGCCTGGTTTTGTTGCTAAGATCCCACCGAATCAGAGATTTTAAGAGAAACATGAACGCACCTAGTTAATCAGTACCAAAGTAACGTAGTTGTTCGTACGCTAGCAACGACCAACGATAATTGGTGCGACACATACAAAGGATATGCTGCTTGATGCTTGAAGGGGCGGTCAGTGACACAAGTTGTTGTAGGAGTAAACAACACGACAGGCGAGACATCCCGTCTTTGCATCTCGTGTACCAGAGGTTATCATATGCATATCTATTTTTTTATTTTGATTTATTCGATTATTTACCATCAGCATCTGCTTCAGCTATCATTTCTTTCAGCTCGTCATCTGTTGGTCTTTGTCCCAACGAATTCATCACCACTTCCAGCTCATCGACCGATATTGTACCGGAGCAATCGGTGTCAAACAACAGGAAGGCTTCTTTAAACTCTGCACGAATAAACGAATGTGTTAATTTGTTAACTCGTATCATTATGCTGTGTTGACAACAAGAGTGGATCGAGCAACTTGAAGAACAGTGATAAGACTACCTTACCTATCCACGTTGCACTAGATCTCCATACAGAATTCTAGAAATACCCTACTTAGCAATCATTTAGTAGAAGTGAGCTATCATTTTCGTTAGCTTGTCATCTATAGATCGCCGGCCTGTGTACCCGGTGAATCCGTTATCACCTCATGAAGCTCACCCATGGATATCATACATGTATATACTGAACAATCAGTATGGAACAACTTGCAGAAAGGCTTCAATGCACTTATTAGCGAACGTAAGAATTCGATAACATCGTATCATTTCATAGTCCGCTGTCACTAACAGTGACCTCAGCTTAAAATTTAGCAACTCAGATGACATTCATACAATTTATCAACCTATTTTGCCTGTTCTCGTCTAAAAGCCTCCCCAACGGTCATCTTCAGCTGGCATCATCTGTGCAACTCATAGAATGTTGCCATTTGCATAAGTACGTTTGTAGCTGCAGTACCTTTTATCTGGTCCTCTGTAAGATCCCTTTCGGTCTGTTAATGCAAGGAAACTATAACTGAGTCCGAGGGCCTGATTTACTCAAGAATAGATGTTTTGGGTTAAGTATAAAGCTGGTCTAATTTTGTCGTTTATCCAACAAAATAGGGATTGCTTCATTTTTCATCTTACACAGAGGCAAATGCAAGATGTACTTATGGTCTTACCATTGTTGTGGCTCCCTCGTTGAAGGACTTTGGGCGAAGGACAAACAAAACGTCGACCGCACGCTATTGTAGTCTGACTTTTAAACGCTTAGCCCAAGCGTTCAGAACACGATTCTGGTTAATACTTCGTTATTGACATCATTTCGTTATCTTATTATGTTTATTTTTACCCTGACCACGACTTTTCTAGTTGTCGTAATACCTTATTAAATATTTATCAGACGAACATTGATAGCCAGAGCACCTGCCAAGAACACCTTGTAGCCCTCATTGGCCGCAGCAGGTCAACCGAAACAATGTTGTTGACGAATTTGCGATAAATCTGAACTCAAAACAAATGGTAAATTATTCACGGCGAAGTCCGAAAACCGCATCTTAAAGCAAAATTAACTTTGCCTGTCATACTAAAATGCTATTGTCGATTGATCGTGTCAAATTTATTGAAATTTCTGACCGAAGCAATGGTCTGCGACATGTGTTGCAAGTAGAATTATTGGTATCTGTGAAGTAAACATTTTACGAAAGATTATATAGACTTTTTAATTTCTAAAGCATGAGCTATACGCTCTGTAAAAGCATACAGTTATACAGGCTGACGTATTATCTGAAAATCCTCGTCATTTTACACTGCGGTCGTTCTTGTTAATTGTGATTTTAATCTTCTCTGGTTTTGCGAGTGAAGTAATTAAAGCTCCGACCTCAGTTGCTGGCAACTGACACAAACCAGTTTTGGAAAATTTTGGCCTGTGTGAAGATATGTTAAATCTAAAAGAACATACGTATACGTAAATTCATTGAGAAAATTTACACTTCGTGAATAGCAAAATTTTGGAAAGCGAAATATACATTATGAAAACGAAATATACAATTTATTAGTTTCGAGCAAAAGCCCTTCATGAGAGTGGACGGTGAGAGAAAACAAGGAGCCCTTATAAATATCTATTTTTAAATTTTTACATTATTTATTTTTGTGTATTTGTTAGTATTATCCGATTACTATTATTATTAATATTATTACTATTATTATTTTATTATTGTTGTATACTCAACAGAAGAAGAAAGAACGAGTGCTGGTGGTACATTGGTAGTGCACGTGTCCCTCAGCTGTGTGACTACGGTTCGATTCCTCGCTCCGTGAAGTTTTCTGATTAAAGGTACTTTAGTCAAATGGGAGAAGAGTGCTGTCCGCTTTCACTCTACCATGAATCAAAATCATGAAGGTTTTCTTCGGTTTCATCCCGAAGTAACACTGGACCCGCTCGGGTTCACCCTTACTAGACCTCGATGGAGACCAGCTCAGGTGGCAATCAGGGTTATCCAGTGTAAAGAAATGAAATAAACCACATATACATCTGCAGTATGTAAAGTAACCAAAAATCCTTCGACGTTTTCCTTTCCCCCTTTATCGTGGTATATGTACCGTGTCCCGGAAATGGACAAAGGCGACAGGACAGCGAAGATTTAGCAGTAAGACGTTTTCCTGATAAACTTATAAATGTATTTGAACCCTGGTTATTCTTGATATGACCATATTCACGTTCTCTCATCTGGCCCTTGTACTAACGTATATCCATACAAGAAATGAAGGTCCTATGATTAGAGAGAAAGACGGAAAAAGAGAGAGGGAGACTTTCGGCTAGTCCATGGATCATCAAATAAAGTCATGTTTTGAAGTTATGTAGTTTGTCTTTTTAACTTTAGGTCGAGCGGGCTCTTGAAGATTATATATATATATATATATTATGATCTTTTAATAAAAGAGCTTTTGTGAGGACTATATTAACTTTTAACTTAAGCTGGTGAAGTTTGGAGATTTATGCTATATACATATATAGTTTGTATAAGAGTTTCACGTTTGTAGGCGATCTTTTGCTTGAAGATTTTCGGGTTCAGAACACTTCTACTCATTTTTTAACTAGTACCCAGGTGATCTGGAAACACGAAAGTGGACTTGGACTAGTTGTCAGATGGAAACCCATTTCCAATTTAAGTTAGTTAATATCTCATGAACTATACAAAATTCTGTTCTTAAATTTGTAATGGAAATACCTTTCCTTTTATTGAATACCGACAAAGTTTCAAATTGTTTCACAAAAGACGCAGATTGTTACAACTGGTTAAAGATATTAAACTAGATTTTTATTGTGCTGTTAGTCCCAGGCTTTTTGCTTGCGGTCACATCACCTGGACGTAAAAGGCGTTTAAAAATGAATACTATTGGGGTCCAAAATAAGCCTTTTAAATTTAGTATCCCGCTCCATATTTTCTACCGTTCTCGTAATCCCGATATTTTTCGTTAGCTGATCCCGATCCCGGCCAATTTATTGCATGAATTGCGTCCTATCTACTGTTCAAATAAAAAAATATCTACAATTCTTACCGCGAAACAGTAAGGTTTCCAAGGGTTCCTAATCGGGGTTCCCCTTCGACCGGGTACACCGTGTACGACAAGGTCAACTTGAACCGCGATCTAGTCTGGCTGGCGTTGACTTGCTGCTCCAGAAAGATCTGAAAAATATCCTGCAGATATTGCTGATTAAAAACTCTCTGAACTTATATTTGCATACAAATGGTAGGGTAAGAAATAGATATGAGAAATCATGACAGAAATTGTCAGAAATCCCGGATCCCATTCTCTTATCTCTCTATTTTCCTGTATCACGCAGATGAATATTTGTAAATCGCGAATCTCGTCCATTATTTTCCCTTGCATCTCATTTCTCTTTATTACGAGTCCCGAAAAACCAATTGTGCACCCTCTATTAGGATAGAATGTATTTTCATGCCGGCATTTCCATATTAATTCTGAGCGTTTGCTTAAATGAAATCGTTTATCCGTCTTTAAAAAGTTTCTCCACAAGTATATAACCTACACTTATTCTTTTAGCTTTTCCTCTTATTCCTATGAATCGTAATCTAATCGTAGTTTGGCACTTAATGCTTTCTGAGCAGCAATAATTTGAAGCGAGAAGAAAGCCAGCTCTGTGTCAGTCATATAGATCCGTTACGGTTATGATTTTCTTCATACTTTTCCTCATGAATTATCAATGAGTTTTAGAAATATAATTCTCAAACTTATTGATAATTCATGAGGAAAACGCTAAAGAAATCAGCACCGAGACGTTGTTTCGATACCACAACTTAAGACTCTAATAGATTAACCGCACCTTGACCTCAATTTTCTTCTAAAATATTGATTCGTTTGAAAGGATAACCCAAACACCGTTCAAGTTTTTCATGAAACATTTCTCAGACGATCAAGATCTAAACTGAATGTTAAAAAGAATCTCAAGAAACATTAATTCTCTTAAATATAAAATTGTTTGGTCTGCCCTTCACAACAAGTTGAATACTGTAACATTAAACGCCGACGCAGGGGCGCCGGAGCCACGAGGGCAGCGGCCCCCGCTGCCCTAACAGTGCGGGGGCAACTGGTTCCCCCTTTTTGAGACAAAAAAGAATTAACGGCATTACCTAACAAGTTATTATTAGAACAAAAACTGCAAATCGACACTTCAATTCACCAAATGCACTTTAAAAACACAGTAACATCGTAGTATCGTGTGGTGTTATTGTATTCAGAATCTTACATGACGTCCCAACGCAGTATCAAAGGTACCGCTGACATTGCTCAAGTGCCCTATTCTGCCCCTGCCGCTTTTCAGTCCTTCCGGCGCCCCTGCGCCATCGGCCTTACTTAAAGTGCCTATGAAGCGAAAATTAAGTTGTTCCCGTTTGAAAGAGGATTCGAAATGACTTAGGAACTCTTTCAAAAAAAATCAAGCGGAACTTTGATCATCGACTTGTAGAATTCAAAATGCTGAACCGATCCTCGTTAAAATATTGTTGCCATGATGACGTATTCGTTCCCATATCCCTCTTTCCTAAAAACAGAATAGTTCTTCTCCAGCCGCGATAAAGCAAGATATTATGTATTTACTTTTATATGGTGTACAGAATGCCAAAGGCAGAGATTTTAAGTTGTTGAGAATAAAAAATATGCCCACGAAAAGGCTAGAAAGAAGAATCATAGTTCATAGACTTGACGGATATGGGAACGAATATGTCGCTATGGAGACAATATTTTAACGAGGATCAATTAGCATTTTGAATTCTACCACTTGATGAAGTTTCAATCGATTTTCTTCAAACAGTGGATGAGTTATAACTTATATACCAATTTGCCCGAATGTTTCATCATCCTAATGACGCCACCGGTCGTCTCATTTACATACCAAACAAACTGAAATATCTCAAAAATGAAGCGAGATATGAAGAAACTACAAAAGGAGTTCTTAAATCATTTTGAATGTTTTTTCAGATAGAACTTAATTTTCGCTTCATAGGCACTTTAAATATCAAGATTGTTCGAACATTCTGAAGACGGGCAATGCCCGAAACGTAAATAAAATTTTTTTGTCGTTCCCATTTGACCAGTTTATATAGTTCCTCGGAATAAATGTGGAAAACTGACTCTTTGATTTTATAAATCGTTTAGAACACGTCGTTTTAATAAAAGGTTGGACATTTCATTCGTCCATGAATACTACGGTGGCGATCCTCGGACACGCTGTGTTCTATGTATTCAGCAAAGAGTCCCACAACTATCGAATAAGCAGCGATTATTATCGGTGTATCATCAACGTCGATATTCAGTTATTCAGCAACAAAAGTTGAAACTCTGGAAAAAATGAAGAAAAGAGGTAAGAATTGTAAAACGTTGCATTACGTAATCAAATAGTAGAAACATCACGTCATTGAAATTTCGAGCTCATAATATTCTAATTGTTAAATAGTCAATCTTTTAACCGTGCCGTTTGAATGCCATAAAATACGCAAAATTAACCTTTGTGCACAGAGACGGTCCATCCAACATACTTCTTAGTTTTGTTATCTTTCTTAGTTAGGCGCTCTGAAGTTAGCCGGCTTTCCAGAACATGTTTTGATTGACTATAGTGCCTTCTGAATTTTCTCGCTGGTTGGTGTCGTGTCGGAAATCGAACGAGTGAGGTTTCTGATACAAACCGGCAGCTGGGTAAATGTTGCAGAAGAGCACTTCGGATGATGTAGTTTGTTTATTCTTTCATGCTGAGATTTTCTTTACGAAAAAGCGTGAAAACGCACTGTGTCTCTTTCCTGATTAGACGAAACACTTTTCCCACATATTAGAAAGTCGTTTCGCGTTCCTGATTGACTGATGTAAAACCGAACGACTTTCTCACGCAATCAATTGTGTCGGTAAATCTTAGTACGTATCAGATAAAGCGATTTTATGACCGCTGTACTCTAAGGTTATGTTACTAGAATTTGAATACAAACGCTGAATCTCTTGACCATCGCTTGACTAAATTCGATCGTCTTCCATCACATCTCCCATAATACAGTTCGTCCAGGAAGTTGGTTAATGTGAAACTGGTTAATGTAATGTTTTCCATTGGAAAATCAGACTTTGTTCATAATTTCTCATTTAATCTCTTTCGTCAAGCTAGTTTCTATATAAGTTAATTTTGTTCACCATTGAAAGTGTCTATGAGATGAAAATTAAGTTTGTTATTAAGTTTGTCGATTTGAAAGAACTCTTGAAATTATAACGCAAAGTCTTTTATACTTTTTTTATATCTCACCTCGTTCTTGAGATATTAATATTTATTTCATATGTAAATAACAACATGCATACGTCACGGTGGATAATGAGTTATTAAAAAATCTCACATATCTTTGAAATTGTCTTATGAAATCACAAACAGCTTTGTCCGTTTAGTGTTATGTGGCAAGTACACCACTCGTTCACAGTTTCATGTGCAACATATTCAATAACTTTGACAATTTTGCTAATTTTACAACAACTCATTGTGCAGTGCGACCTATGTAAGGTGTAACTTACATACTAAATAGATCTTAATATCTCAAGAACGAAAACTTAAAGACAAATTAATTTTCATGTCATAGACACTCTAACATATTTAGTGAAGTATTTCGAAGTTTACGTTTTTTTATTGTTGTCATTCGGATCGTTTCATTCCTTTAGGCTATCAGTATAAATCGCTAAATTATAATTGCATTTTTAAAATCAAATAACCTTCTCCTTGTATCTCTTTGGTCCTACTCTGCCAATCCAGCTCCACTTACCTTTGAAGTCGATAAGCCCGTCGCCATTCAAGTCTGCTTCTCTCATCATTTCGCCAAGTTCCTCGTCTGTAAGTCTTTCCCCCAGCTCCATCATTATTTGTTTAAGTTCTTGTAATGAAATATAGCCATTTCCATCTTTATCAAACACCCCAAACGCGTCTTTAATTTGCTTTTCTAAATCGTGGTGTCTAACCCGATCCTCCATCACTTCGAGGAAGTGATTAAAATCGATGACATCATTATCTATATTTCAAGTTGATGGATTGTAATTAATGAATTATCGGAATATAGCACAAATATCGACAATGATATAAAAATGGGATGCTGCGTGGGCAGTATGAAACAGCACAAAACGTTAAAAGGTTGGTAGACTGCCGAATTTATGATAAAAAATTATAACGTTTTGAGCTATGTCCCTTCGTCAGAGAGTGAAACATTGGTCACGTCAGAGTGTCAAACATTGCTGACGTTCTGTACCCATCCGGGCCTCGAGTTGTCTCCAGTACGTTAACACTTTGCTGCATAGTGTTGTTATACAGCAACAAGTTATAACAATAGAACAAATGGAACAAAAAAGCATAAAACAATAAGACAACAAAGAAGAAAGAAAAAATCATGCAGGAAAGGGTTAAAAGGCTTTTTCTTCGTTGTAAACAGAGTCATTATCACGTGGTGTTCCACAAACTTTACATAGCATATCAAATTATCACCATGCAAAACTTCAAAGGATTGAGTTTTCTATGTTATAATTCAGTGAAATATCAACGCAGATGCAAATTTTCAGCAAAACTCATCAAAGAAAATCAAAAATGTTTCTCAGTTGACCACTCCAAAAGCCATGGAAGGACTGTGCACTGGGGTAACAAGCACTAGCTATGATTGGTTGATGGTTGTTGCGTTTGTAAATCTTCATCCAATCACAGCTCAGTTAGGTTACCCAGAACCCAATCTTTCCTGGGCTTCTGGAATGGTCAGTTGTGCTGATCATGACAATTTTCCGAAGTTTCGTTGCTGCTGCTACTATGATGAGAACAGATGACTGGGTAATTTGACAATTATCTAAATTGATACACTCCACATTGAACTCTAATTATTCTGGAGATAGGAATTGAACAAATGAGGGCACACAACTGACTTTTCTTCAAATTTCATTTCTCTCACAATTCAACCTGTTTATCTAGACCAAAGTCTTTGAAGTTTACTTAGTTAAATTCCATATTCTCAATACGGACGTGTGTCCTGGGCTTGATGCTCCATCCCTCGGTTTACAGGCTTATGGTAAACTAATGACAGGTGACATGAATCGGCAATCTTGATATATATAAAACATATATGATGTGAAAAAAAAATACAGATTAAAAGAAAAAATATGTAACTAAATTTCAAATCGAACTTATTCAAACTAAGATTCCGAATTTTGCTAATTTGGTGTCACCATCGATACGACAACAAATAAAATGAAACCTTTTCCTAGTTCAATTATCCTTTGTTCCTCTCTGCTAATCACCTCGAACATGTTACTTAAACTCGGCACTCGCATCGGTCATAATTAGTTCACATTTACCTCGCCACTTGACGGCTTGGTAAATTTTTTCATATTTTTTAAATTGTGAGTGTGCAGACAGTGTACCGTTCGTCTATCCTCCTTCTGAAAGGAGAACTTGTTAGCTGGCTTTCGCGCTTAGACCATTTCTACACTGACCTTCATTTGCTTCTATGATCATGTCATGTACCTCTTCGTCCGTACAGTTTTGCCCCACTGTTCTCAGTAGCATCCCAATATCGCTTGCTGGTATGGTTCCGGATTGGTCTTTGTCAAACAAGTTGAATGCTTCTTTCAAATCTTATGTAGTATAGAAAACAGTGGTCAAATTAGAATGCTGAGAATAAATTGCTGAGTAGGCACGTTTGAGTAAAGTAGAAGATTAAGAAGTTTAGAGACAGAACTCTTCGAAAAAATGAGAGAACTAAAATAAGGATGTGAACAATCTCCGAAACGCAGCCAGGTGAATAATCAGACATGCTTTTCGCCGCTCTGGCTTGAAAAGTTTTAAACGAAGTTTACAAAATGACCGTTCATGACCTAACATTTCGACATTAAACATCTATTAAATTTTTATTTGCAACAGAGTTTGGGGGGTCATATCGTTTTTATTTAATGTGTTCTTTTAATAAAAGACTTTTATTATTATGCAATCAATCATTCTTTCTTTTGTTTTTTGTTAAAATTATGGTAAAAAAAATAACATTTATAAAATGTGCACCCAAATTGGGTAAAAAGCTTGCTTTTACTAGAATGAATAAAAACATAGGAATGAATAACGTATGTGCTCTTCGAGAATGAAGAAACTTATATAATACTTCAATTTCCCAAATGAACCGTCGAGATTATTATTTAGTACTTGTCTTCTACAGATTTTTTTTTTGAGAAAGTAATAAAACACATTTTTGTCCATGTCCCAGATCACAGAAACATTTGTGGAAAAGCGGACAAGCGAGAAATGACGGCACTGATGAAGTTTCTTAAATTCAATGGAAAGCCAGAAATTGTTTATTATCAAAAACTGTCTTAATTATGAAACAATATCATCATCTTAATTGTAATTGAACAGTTGGAATGTTCAACAACTAAAGAAATTTTCAGTTTCAATTATTTAATATTAACAGTTTTTCGAAATTTTTACATATCTCTCAAACAATATATACCTGCCACTTGTTCCTCCGTAAACTCTGTCCTCAGCTGTTAAAACAAAACATCGGGTTTCTAATCATGGCGAGGATAAGTTGATGAATCTCATAAATAAGACACGAGGGTTTAAAAAGTGATTGCGTGAGCTTGTCAAAAAATACCAATCACTATGCTTTAATTAAGTATGGACAGTTTACTTTTATGGCTAAATTAGGTCAATTTTAAAATACTGAAAAGCTTGACTACCAAATGAGTCATTTTGTTGATTTTCCAAATTGAAATTTGACAACGTTTACTTCTTGCGTTTCCATCTGTAGCCCAGTTTCTAAACTTCGGTCAATCTTAAGCCCTGATCAAACGAGAAAGCAAGATACCCTCAAGTTAACTTATGACGACGTGCTATGCCACCAGTCAAACGGTGGCACAAGTCGGCCAACTTCTTCTAGTTCCCACTTTCTTACGACAAAGTTGAGTGTAAACAGCTCATAACTACCTTACCCTGGTTTTCTTTGAGTTTTTCTCTTCATAATCTGTTTGAGAATGGCCCTTAAAGATGTGAAATTTGGCGTGAAATTTGAACTAGCTCAAAGTTGATGCAAGACTAGGCACAAGCTAATGCTTGCGTTCATTTTTGATTTGCATCCTTATGTAATTTTTCATTACATCCATTACTTGCACTCTTTAAAACGTTTGTATTCTTTCAGACAGGACGTCTCTAGTTCTGCTGGATTTAATTAACATTGCCATGTGTAAATGAACTTAAATTCCAAAAGAAATGATATGGAAACGACTGCCATGGCTATTTATATGTGATACGCGTTGGACTCACGTACACGATTTTTTTTCGGGTTTGGCTAATCGATAGTAAAGTTGCATCAAATGGAGTGAACAACCCAGTTATCTATGGATTATGCTCGCAGATTAACCGAATACATTAACGCCAGTAAATGTGATAATGTTAACATAATAGCCATATAGCTGCACTGCTTTATCTCAATTTTTTGCAGCGCTTTATTTGTGGTCCCAGAGGAACGGAATGAAAACAAAACCTTCCTTTTTTAATGAGTTCAACTGACTACACTTACCATTTGAGACGTATCCATTTTCTCTACATTTAAATTAATTTGAAGGATTGAGCTCGTTTCATTAATAATGTCGAATTGGACAGTTTCACTATGTGATATCGTTGAAGATCTCTATGGATCAAAATCGCACGTTAATGCAATGCTTCAATATTTGACAGGTATGTATTCACAAGACTTATGTCTTACAATAAATAATTTATGCAGTTGGAGTTACCACAACCGCAAAAGAAGTTTGAGGAACGAAAACAGTTTAACTTATGGCATAATGGCAGGAATTTTGCTGCGGACAACTTTCAATCTTGGCTCTGTCGATACCGTAGATCTAAAGAATAAGTTTAATGTCAAACGTGGAAGATAATGTAATCTAGTACTTGCGAGAAAGGTCTACCTTATTATAAGAAATAAAAGCGACATAAATTCATACATGCAAACTTTCGAAAATTTCAAGTTGCGAGATTTGTCTTGGCGGTGACATATGTTGAACATTGAAAATGAGTTTCTCCCTTTCTCCTACCCTAACACCAAATTGTGACATCATTTTTTTTTTAATTTAGATATAAAAAATATAAAGATTTCGTAAAGACCAGTATAATTTTACCCCCTGAATAATATTATGCCTCTGTAAGCATCAAAGTAGACTTGAATGTCCCATATTTTGAAGGGCAAATTGATATTGAAATTTTTCTCCAAAGTTTTCGCAAGCTGTAGGAAATGCCGTTGCGATGGAAACTTACCGAGGAATATTATTTCATTCGGCGACGTGACAGATAAAAAAAACAAATCGAATTATTAAAATGTTCTTGCAATTTATGATGTGTTAAGTTTATGGAGTATTAACTACAATGTTCTTTATAAATTGCGTGTTAACTTCCAGAACACTAATTTCAATTCATTTGCCGAACTTCTCAATCCTATGGGAAAAGTTCCTTTTATTTTATTTTTCTTGTTTTCAAAGTTCCAACTATTTTGTCCAGTCCCATTTTTTCGCCAGTCACCTGCGTGTACTCGCTTTACGAACCTTACATGAAGTACTCAAACAAAAATCGGCTAACGGCGGAAAATGTATGACAAAATTGCTATTTTATTCGTATTGGTTTTCATCCAAAATAGGGTTGGTAGTTTTCCTAACGTGAACAAGTATCCTAACATTGTCCTTATCGTAGCTAATAAATTTGGACTGGCGGACATAAGTTACTATGGAGATCAAATTAAATATATCAGAAGACTTGCACAAGAAGGGATAAACTTTACACACGTTTATTCCCAACTATACCCGACTTCTTCGAGAGCTGCATTACTCACTGGTCGTTTGCCTGTCAAAACTGGAATGCTAAAAGGAAGATTTCTTCCTTTTACCTCGTTACCTTCTGTAGCTTGTTCTGGAGGAATGCCTTTGAGAGAAGAGACCATTGCAGAAGTTCTACAAAGACGTGGATACGTCAGTAAATTCATTGGTTTGTGGGACCTAGGACTAGGTAAAGAAGGAAAATTCACTCCTTTAAATCAAGGATTCAAAAGTTGGTTTGGTATCTTAGCAGGTCACAATGAAGGCTGTTCTAGTTCACCTGGAGTTTCCACAACACACTTATATGAGGAAGTAGTGCTGTTTTTTTGTTTGGTTTTCTCAGCTTTATTTGGAGGAGCTTCTCTCTGGTACTTTCGTTATTTGAGACCGAAATTTTTACTCTGTTGCTCTGCTCTGGGAATGGTCATTGTATATGTAACCAACCAAGGCTTTCATGGAACAAACTTTATTAGTGTTAGAAGTTGTGTTCTGTTTCAAGATGGGAATATTCTTGCACAGCCTTACAACATTGAAAATCTGACCATAAGATTTACTGAGGAGGCAGTGCACTTCATTAAAGAGATGGCATCAAGCCAAACTCCATTCTTCCTGACTGTCAACCATCTGGTATTTTCCAAGCCATTATTTAGTTCTGGAGTTTTCGGTAATGTGTCTGGAGAAGGTGACAAGTTCTTGAATTCATTGATGGAATTGGATTGGAGTACTGGAAGTATTCTAGATGCCCTCACTGGAGTAAATATTGCTAATGACACCATGGTCATATTTACTGCTCTCTCTGGGTCAAACCACGTAAATGTTAGCATTGGTGATTCTTCTCAGACTACTGGACTTGAGGAGACTGGACTTCTACTGGATCCTGAAGACAAGGCCATAGGTTAGCTTATTTAGTTAAAGTTTAACTCTTTCCCCATGGCATCAGACTTGTGTAATTCTATAAAGACCAACAGGAATAAAGCATTTCCAGCAGAGGCCCTTTGTCAGAGTGGAAAGTGATGTTTCGTTTCAAAAAAGGGCCTCACCATGCCCACACAGCACTCTACTTTTATATCATCACAGTATGTGATCAGTATTCAGAATGAGCTGGCATCTGTCACCTGAGCCTGCAGCCTTGCACTTTTGTCAACATTACTTCATTTTGCCACACTGATTGTAGATGTAACAAAATATGACAGCTACATTTTAAAATACCAACAGTTTAGCACTTTGATAAAACTTTAGTTGTCAGCTGTAGAAAGCTCAGTTGGTTGTCTGATGGATGTGGACAACTTAGAAGAAAATTTAATTTTGAACAATGTGTGACTCTGCTATGGCTAATGCCATGTGATTCTAATCTGGCTGACACCAGATGATCTTACTCATCAGAGGGATACATCCTTCCATGCAAAGGTTATAACTCTGTTAATTCTTTCCTGGTGGGATCAAACTTGTGAGACATTACTCTAGCCAATGCCAGATAATGATAATTTTGCTTATCAGAGGGATATATACCAGTAAATAATTTACCATGCAGTAAAGTATGCAAAGGAATAATCAATAGCTAATGGCATATTTTTAGTATCATGAGCGTATGCTTTCAGGTTTTTTGGTTAATATTCCCAGTCTTATTTATAAGCAACTTCACATTTACCACTACCAGCCTGTTTCTGACTAGAGCCTATGACCTGTTTGATTCACGATTGCTTTTGCAACTATTGCTGAAGAGAGCTGTGACCCACTTTTAGGTCAAGAACTAGAAAATCTCTGACAACAATATTCTGTGGCCTTCACCTGAATATTGTCAAATGAGAGTGAATTATGAGACTATAACACTGTAACCTTGATTAAGTCTTTCCTGTCCAAGGATTTTTCCCTTGATGAGTAAAATCGTATGGTGTTAGCCACAGTAAAATAGTAAAGTCTCCATAGGTCATTGAGGACCTGTACCGAGAGGAAGGAGTTAAGCACTGCTCAAGATTAACTCTATCATCAAAACTGGTAAGACTAAATTACATTAACTGGTCTAAAGTGCCGTGAAACCTCTCAGGTGATAAGGCAATATGCAGGAGCAAATTGCAAGCCCCTGATCAACACAGTTGCTGATGTACAAGAAGGTGAGGGGCCTGACCCCTGCTTCAGGGGGTGCTATTGACTGGCTAGAACTTCAGTCAACATCAGTAATTGAGCTCTTCAGGAGCTTGCATATGGAGTCCAGGTTTTTAAATTGCTATATTCTGCATAGGAATTTAGTTTGGGTTACTAGTAATTCTTCTTTGGCAAGCAACCTTCAGTTGACTGAGCACATCTCCTGGGATGTTGCTGAAAGTAAAATTAATATGTAACTAGTGGGTAGAGACATGTTGCCTCTAAAAGTTTATCTGAATCATCAATCACTATCGTTCTATTCCCATTTTCCTTCAAGGTAAAGGTGAACCTGACAATTGGGAAAACCAGATAAAAGTACCTCTCTACATTAAGTGGAAAAGAGGATGGAAAGGAGGTTTGAAAATTAATAAAACAGTTACCCTAATGGATGTCATGCCAACTGTTTTAGAGTTAACCAATCAGAGCTTTTCAAACAAAACAATAGATGGACATTCTCTGCTTCCTCTAATCATTAACGCTTCAGACTCATTACATAAATTTGTTTTTCACTACCTTGATGTAACTCAACCTTCAGCTGTTACGTATGGAAAGCACAAGGTTTTCTACTACACCAAAACAGGTAAGTTTTCTCACCACTTTTGAGCCTTCATTCAAATATTTATGAAATTCCAGCTCATGTCTTTTGTAATGACTTAGAGAGATCAATGCGGTAAGAGAGGTATCTGATGTGATGAATGGATTAACAGATGTGATGAATGGATTAACAGATGGAAGAAACGAGCGAACGAGTGGACGGACAAACGAAGGAACAAACGATTGAAGGAATAAATGGTCAAACGAACAAGCGTAGGATGGCAGGAAGCTAGCAAGCAAGGGAAGGAAGAGAAAGGAAGGAAGAGGAAGGAAGGAAGAGGAAGGAAGGAAGAGGAAGGAAGGAAGAGGAAGGAAGGAAGGAAGAGGAAGGAAGGAAGAGGTGGACAGTCGATGGAAGAGACGGAGGGAGGGATATAGGGAGGGATGAAGCGCCAAAGGATAGTTTGAGGGATGGAGGATGGGTGAGTGGGAGGGAATGAGGGAAGAAATGATGGAGGGGAATGAGCAAAGAATGTAGGGAGAAAGGAGAAGATAAGGACGAAGTAGGAAAATGAGGTGAATCAGGAGAAGTGAGGGAGGGAATAGACGAGGAATGAAAAGGGGAAAGGCTTGCGGCAGCGAAACATTGAGATGGCCCGGGGAGAATGAATCAAATGAAAGGAGAGAGGGACGGAGGGATGGTCATTGGTAAATGACCATTTTCTAAGAGTAAGGTTTTCAAGCTGTATTAAACAGGGCACCTTTTGTCTCCATTAACCTAATATTTTTAATCTTACGAACTGTTTTGATTGGCTTTTAGACGATGGAAGAAACGTTTATCACGATCCCGTACTGCTATTTGATATCACCACGGATCCACAGGAGATGTCACCGTTATCTGTAGATGAACACCAGGAGGTCATATCAAACGTCTCGGAGGCAGTCGAGAAACACCTTGAAAACAGAACGCGAAAATGGATCTCACAGTTTGAACATCCTATTTACCCCTGGCTCTTTCCCTGCGCTAACTTTCCATATTGCTACAAAACGGACGTTTACAAAATCAACAGGATTTTTAACGTTTCTACTCAAGATCGAAGTAGCAATTAAAATTTTTTTGTTATTCTAAGCCGGAAAAAAAATAGAAATCAAAATAAACATTACAGTTCACTGGCAACAGATACCGAATGAATAGAGAAATATTTTTTCCGTTTGGAAGTAAGATCCTGTCACTGGATATAGGAAAAGCAGTGACCTGTGAGTACTTGATATCTCGACAGGGAAACTATATAGGACAGTAAATGGCTGTTACTGAATGCGGAAAAACTGGCACATATGTGAAAGTCAGTAACTGGATGGCTTCCAGCAGGAATTTACAATTGAAATTAAGCTGGAACGCCGCGTATGCTATAGTAAACGAAATCTTTGTTGCAATATTAACGAAAACCTCCTTTCCAGAACTAAGTCGATGCTCAACAGCCGAAGTAGGTTAAATGATAAGAACTTTCGTAATTTTTTGATGGTAGTACCAAATTTATCAGCTCTTTTTGTACCGCACCCGTCGGCGAGGGTATGCCTCATCTTTTAACCTCTTTTTTACTTGGGTCCTGTTTTCAAAGGACGATTACCGCCAATCTTGGGTTATTTTCATGGTGCCTAATTCAATTACCGGTGACTGATGCAGACTTTAGTATTTTACTCTGGCTAACGCCACACGATTTTACTCATCAAAGCGACAACCCTCTGTCACGAAAAGAGTTAAAATATAATCGACTGTTTTGTTTGTTATGTTGTTCTGCTTGTTGTTAGCTCAGACTATCTGGGATAAAACTTGCCTCTGTTTGTCAGATATCTGAGCAGAAAACCCCCGAACATCCGTTCCTACAGTTTAAGAAAATACAAAGTAAGACAGATTCCGAAAAATATCATTCCTAACTTGTGATTCAAGTAAAAAAGAATAGACAACAAGAAATGTGATAATATCGAAATATTATCTCTAATATTATACTCTATTTCAGGGTCATTATCATACTAAAATGATTGCAAGATTTGCTGAGCGCTATATATATATAACTACAGACGGAGCCGTTTCGGCTTTTCGGGCCTCATCAGTGTAGTGCTGATGAGCAGGATGAAGGTAACTGCTATTTACAGTATATCCTGCTCATCATCACTACACTGATGAGGCCCAAAAGGCCGAAACGGTTCCGTCTGTAGTAACGGTTCTGTCTTACTTTGTATTTTCCACACTCATCAGGTGATGAGTGTGGCGAGCTCTGCTCGTCATACGAAACGAATTTGTAGTGATAAGAAATAAATGAAGTAACTCAAGACTGCCTCTGGTTGTTTGTATTTCGCTCTACTTTGGTATCGAGCACTCTCTTCATATGGTTTTGTTTTTAACAACTATATATATATACAGTATATATATATATATGTATGTATGTATGCATATATACATACAAGAATGACATCATCAATAATTATTTAACGACAGGGAGTATTATATTACAGATCTTTGATGGCGTCGTTGAGCAACAGGCGATATCTTTCTTGGCATTTTATCTTCATCTTTGCGATATTCTTCCATTTGACGAAGTTTGGATAATGACCTTGAAATGGAGTCGAAATATTATCACATTTTTTTTACTTGAATCACAAGTTAAGAATAACGTTTTTCGGTTTTATTTTTCGGTTTTCTGTTTTATTTTGTCCTTTCCTACATTTGCAGTATGTCATCCACAAGATTTCCACTAATCCTAGATTAATTTAAACGCCTCTTGAACGACTGAGCCCTGGTGTGGTAGAGGATGGAAGCTATGTAACGGACCAATTAGGAACTTGTACATTATTAAGTGTTTCAGATCTAACTCCACAATTTCGATTTGCAGCGACAGAAATCCTTGTTGGTGTCCGTGCAGAGCAGATCCAAATAAGGCCAGGTCCACTTAAGTTGACTCCTAAGTCGAAATGCACTAAACTTCTAACTTGTAGGTTAGTTTTGGTAGGTTTGGTATTTTAACCCTAGTAATGCTAATCCCGAAATATTCCGGGATACAGGCATACGTGTACTCCACACAGTGCGGCTCCCGGAATATTCCGGGCGTGCACAGGATATATAGCGCTATACATAGGATAAACAACACAGCACTACTAGGGTTAATATTTAATATTCTATGTATTGTTTGAATGATATTTTGTAAATTATATAGATTACATCTTTTAAGGGCCGCAATGAAAACTACTGGTTCGCTGGTAATTGCGTATTTTACCCTAATAAAGTTATTCCGGGCTTGATAAAGTTTTTCGGGACTTCGATCTTCACTGAGAGCTCTTCTTGAAACCGTGATGCGGTGCTAACCTGGCTCCGGTTGAGTAAAACTCTTAACCTTTAGTGTCCGGTCGCGCACTTTTTTGAGCTACCTTTGTGTGCATAAATTTATCTGCCAGAACAACAGAAAACAAACTTTAACGGGTAGGTTTTGACTTGAAACATTTCCACGCACTCTGGAGAGCAATTTTCGGACGAAAACCTCTGACACTAAATGTTAATCACGCTTTATTCACCCATCGGGGACTTAAGATGTAATTAAACTTTCAAATAATGATCTTCCTTGGCTAAAATGAAGCACTAGTCATGATTAAACATAATCAACTTCTATGCAACCGACCCCAAGGCGCTAATATATATCCACCCTGCTGCTAACTAAGAAGGATACAACCTGGGACACAATAGTTAGCATATATGAAGTATTGATCTCATACAAAAGCGAAGTATGGAAAGAAGGAAGGTCACCAAACGAAAACAAAGCAAACTGAAATATTTCAAAGGTGGTCAGCTTACTAAAGGACAAAAGAAACACCTCAAAGAATTTGGAGAATTGCATCCTGTTGACCTTGAGTAAGTAAGCTCTTCTAAAAGCAATGTAATCTGTGGAAGACTGGAAGCTTTGCGAGTTTATCAACTCACTTGTCCCATTTGCGACAGAGAGTTCGCTATCCTGTAATCTGAATTAGCGACTTTTGACATAATTAAAGATGTGTATCACGAATTACTATTTATATTAGTTTCTGTACGCTGATGGCAATGGTTGTTTAGTGTTTTTTTCAGTAAACGCAGGATTCGGAACACTTGTTTGGAACCCACGTGGCTGTTATCACCATGTCAGCAAAATGTCGGTGCAAGTGCTAATTTATTCACTCTAATCCATTAAGGCCACTCCAAATTAGACTTTTAGTTAAAGAAAGTCAGACAACAACTGTGCAGATACATCCCTTAACATCAGCATCAACAAATAAATTGTTGGGATATAATAGGATTAACACCATTCAGCAAAAATGTTGTTGATCCTTAGGGATGCTTAAGTTTTCCACCTCATTCAGAAATCCTGGTTGTACTCCTTTTGATCATAATAAAGATGGAATGCCCTCCCATTGCTACATGCTTCAATGTTCATGCACCAGTATTTGGGGTGTGAGGCAAGCCTCTTAAGGCTGACCTCCACTTACCACAATTTTTGGGAGTAATATTGCTCACTATGACCAAACTAAAAAAGTTTCAAAATCATTCCAACAAAGTTGCTGGGGTAGTTAGCTCCAAGCCAACTACCACTGAAAACAGCTCATTCATATGGTAGAAGTGATGCAATTTTCTGTGCAAAGGTAGTCACTACATGCAAACTTTTTTAGCTGCCATGTTTTGATTTGTCACCGTATAAGTAGGACACCACCTCCAGACTTCATCAGCAAAGTGTGGCATGGGATTATGCTAGGAGGTAATTATATTGCATTTTGGACTTGTTCCTTTTTGCTGTGTGGCATATATCTCCATGTTATGTAATCTTCCATTTACTGCACTTGCCACGTTTGAAGCGTGTCCTTATAACATCACAACATAACAAAATGGCCAAGGGATAGTTTGCATCAAAGATACAAAAATTTGGCATTTCAAAAGGGTGTAAGATTACTTCTACAAGAGCAAATTTAATTCTCATTATGGCAAATAAATTGTAAGAACTTGAATATTTTTTGAGCAAATTAAAAAATATACCAAAAATTTGGATACATTTCCACTTCAAAACAAGTCTGGTCAGCACAGAAAATCTACCCCCTTATTCAAGTAAACAACACTTTAAAACTTAATTTTTACTATGTTTATTTAAAGATTCAACTCTTCTTTTTCAGTGATATAAAAGTAGAGTGCTGCATAGACAGTATTGAACAATGTGTATAAGACCAAAGAGTAAGGAAACAGCTAAAAATTGACAACATGACCAATTTTGTGTCACATGATTTTTTTCTCTTTTTAAAAACACACCTTAATTTTCATGTCAGTTTATGTTTCACTCCAGCAAAGGCCCTTCACTCAAAATTTCAGTTGTATGAACTTTAATTTTTGGCAGTTTCCCAACCCTTTGGTCTTATACACATCTTTTCATCAAGGGCCTTGTTTATTTTTTTCCAAAGAGGCCCAGTGTGAATTGATTTTTACTCCTAATCTACTGTCTCTACTTAGTGGGGATGGCCTATTCTCTGGGATTCCCTACCTATAAACACAGTACATGGGTTTTGGTTAAACAATACATTAATTTGTGGATTTGTAGTGATTCAATAGAAGATGATGATCAATTTGGTCAGAAAACCAGATTAAAAAAGAAGAAAAAAATTGAGAGAATCATTGATGACTCACTGAGGATTCCAAAAATGGTACTTTCTTGTCTTTCCATTTAGCCTCTATGTTTTTGTGTTGTCACTATTGTCCTGTGTTGTTGTAGTTCCTGTTAATGATTTGTAAATTATGATTTTTTTTCTAGGTTAAGAAAGTAGAAAACAATCTTCCTCATCACTCACAGGGAAATTCTGAAGTAATTTGAAAAGAATTACAGTATTCAATAGCATTTTCAACAGCTCAAGCAATGGTTTCCTCTGGAGCAATTTGTATAAACATCACTCTTAAAATGTGGTGATACCAGGATGGAGATAAAGGGAGTGACGGTCCTTGGTAGATGCTTAATTCTTTGATAGTCAGGGTTCACCCCCTGGCAAGTAAAATCATCTAGTTTTAGCCAGAGTAAAATACTAAAATTCATCCTTGTCCCTTAATAAATTAAGCCTTATTGGGAAGAGACTGATTATTTCTGAGGGAATTACAGAAAAAAATCCTAAAGTGTACATGATGTAAAAAGTAAGTTTTTCTTACATGAAAGAACTCTCAAAATTATTACTCAAAGTCTTTTACACTTTTTACATTTCAGTTCTTAATATATTAAGATTTGTTTTATATGTAAATAGCACCTTGCATACGTCATGGTGCATAATGAGTTGTTGTAAAATTAATAATGTTGTTAAAGTTATCGAACAATGTCACATGAAACTGTGAATATGGGTGCACTTGCCTCATGACACTAAACAGACAAAGTTTCTAGTGATTTAATAAAATAATTTCAAAGATATACATGATTTTTTGTATAACTCATTATACACTATGACGTATGCAAGGTGTAATTTACATATCAAATAAATCTTAATATCTCAAGAACAAAGTGAGATATGGAAAAAGTATAAAAAATGTTACACAACAGTTTCTAGAGTTGCTTCATATTCAGAAAAACTTAATTTTCACTTCATATACCCTTTAAGTGTGGTTTAACTTAAGCTGGGGAAAAGTACTTTGGCTACATCCATACCCAGAAAGCTAAATTTATTTTTTGTGATGGGGGTTAGTGGTATACCTTGGCCATTTTAAGTTGGGGGTGTGGCCACTTAGTTTTGCTGACCAATAAAAGTTGGCAA
>JBAHVQ010000458.1:0-18754 GCA_036872915.1 Nanipora kamurai | reverse complement strand
TTGCTGGCCACGAAACCAGAGTAGCACTTTGAATATGACTAATACTTCACCTGGTTGCAAAAAAAGACTATTTACCATCTTCCATGACATTTTCCTTTCTCTGGTCATTAAATTTCGTGTAAATCTTAAAATATCTGATATTTTGCTCATCTTTTTTCACGTAGGGCACGTTAATTGTTTACTTATGCTGACCAATCAGATTTGATGCCTAGAGAAGTTACATTTCTCTAATTTACTTTTAATTGCAATTCCTACTTATTTTTACTGCCGGCAAATCGAATATATAAATTAGATTTGTGCGCATTTAGAGACTCTCAAAGACACTACAGAGATAGACATACCTTCCTAGTAACTTCCTGAGGGTCATTTGTCTTTTCCAATGACTTCAAGATGTCATATACTGCTGGCAAAAGGCTGAATTCTTTCGTTAAATCCACTATAAAGTTGCACTCACTTGCCGCCATTTTCTACACGGGAGAACCACGAGCATACCACGAGGGATTAGGTGGTGATTCGCGCAGCTTGCGGAGAATGGTCTCTACGAAATGGCGATAATGGTAATATTTTTGTTCACTCTCAGACTACAGTAACTTGAAAAAGTTACCGGTCACGAGTCACTTGCAACGCCAGATTAACCCTCTGCCAGGATTCACGAGCACGTATATGAGATGTTTTACTCAAGGCACGTGCATTCAATTTCAGAGACCAAACTCTTACTCTGGACGTTTTTTCCCATTTTTCGTAAACACACCGGTTTTTTAAAGGCGTGTGGATAAAAGGAAGAAAATTTAATCGTGCAAATTTTAAGGCACAATTTTCCATAGCCCTCTTCGCAGACGTTCTTTGTGTCTCTCAATATCCTAAATTTTCCATTGTTCGCAACGAGGACAAGGGGCTCCGTGGCGAAAGTAGGCCGCCACCCCCCAGCCTTGCCTCTTTAAGACGAGCAAAGCTACAATGCTTGAGTGGTTTTGATAAAGAGAGAAAATTCACCATGCCTTCAAACCAAAATTCTTTGGAACTTGGAAGTCCGATTAACTCTTCCAAATGGTTGGAGGAAAATAAAGCTTCGTTTTTGCCGCCAATTTGCAACAAACTCATGTAAGTTGCTTCTAATTTTTTCTTAATATTCGTCTGATGATATGTTACCGAAGTAGTTGGGGCAGCAAGTGAGACTACCTTGAAGAGTGTACAGTCACTGCACAACTGTTCGACCATCATTCGTCGTGTTCGACGAAAACGTCTGTAGTTCGCCGCGAGCGTCGAGAAGAGCCAATCCGGTCTGACCCGTAACGATTGGGGTTCGCCTGTTTAAAAGGTGATAATTAAAGGGGCTAAGCATTTATTAAAAGTTAATCTATTTTTTACTGTGTATTTCGTTAGCTGCTTGAATTCATTGATTGATTGATTTATTGAACGATTCATTTCAGTTTGTTTTGTTTGTTTGTTTATTTGCTTATTTATTTATTTGTTTGTTTGGGTACATACATCACCAAATGTCTGTTCAAGCACGTTCCAATGATCCTGAGCTGTATGATCAGCCTAATTGTATGGAGCAATTATAGAATATCCTACCACTTTCAAATATGCTTTTCAAGACACAATTACAAGTCAGAATGTTCAAAAAACTCTTTTAACCCTACTCAGACCAGGGGAGAAGTGCCTGTGCTGATTTCAACCAAGGAGAAATTTGCCACCGAATTTGGTAACTTTTCCCAGAATTTATCTGGCAACAAGTTTATGGTAATTTTCTTGTTTCCATGGCAATGGGTTTTTAAAAAGCATGTTTTGTTGAAATTTGTTTCCTTGTTCTTTTTCTCAAATTTTCTTGAAATTCTATGGAAGTAGGTGCACATGCTTAGTCTTCAGCTCACTCTTTTGATGGTTTTGGAATATCTGTTGCATTTTGAGCTTCAGTGTTGTCTTAATTAATATCAAAGAATTTCCCACAAAAGATGCACTGGAAAACAGTAATTCTTTGAAATACTAGTGTTTCTAATAAATGAGAAGTTCAGTAGTTAAACTATGGATTGTAATCCACTTGAAAATTATGTGTACATAAACTCTTTTTCATGTTAACAAATTTGTGTAAGATACCCCAAAATTTTTGAATTCATGATGTCATCATGTCATACACCAATTAAAATCATCATATTGTTTGTTATTTCTATGATTTTCTGTTCATCCACCAAATTTTGTTCCAGTATGTTAAACAGTTTTAGAGTTACAGGCTATGGGCACTTTCCACCCCTGGCCCCAGAAGACCAAAAAAAGCCTGGTCTGGACAGGGTTAATTAATTTTAATGTCAAAGTTTTAAATTGTGTAATAATTATGCTTGCAGTTTCTCATAAGGTTAACTGTTTAATTTTAAAGAACAAAGCAATTGTGTGTGGTGAATTTTCCCCATTGTTTAATTGATCCTAACCATTAACAATCATAAAAGTGGAGGAATGTTCTATAATCTAGCCTATGCTTCAATCACCAATGTACTTTATATTACTCAGTAGCTTTGACTATTTGAACAGAAGCCCATCGAGGTAAACAAAATTAAATGACTAGCAGTTTATCAGTACAATGAGATGCTAACTCTATACCGTTATCCTAATTTTAACCCTAATCTGAACCCTTATGTGAAAGAAATCAGGCCAAAAAATCCATAATGTGTACACACAAGGAATGATACCCAATATGCTGTTTGTTACACTAGCAGACAAAACAAAAACTGAAACTGTAGTCCTCACACTGGAATTTGATGAACTAAGCCTATTTTACCTTAATTCCTTTATTATCTGAGGATAGGTTCAAGCTAGTAAAAAGCTTTTAAACATGGAACAAGCACATAAAAGAGAGAAGTAAAGTAAAGCTCCTTTATTTATACTGGATATCCCTATCAGCTAAACTACACTGTTATCCCTAGAGGTCCAGTAAGGGCCATCCCACATGGGTTCAGTGTTACTACAGGAGGAAACCAGAGCACTGGGAGAAAACCTGCGATGTTTGGTAGAGTCAAACTGGACAACACTCTTATCACATGTGACCAAGGTAACTGTAATCGGAAAACTGCACGTAGCCAGAATCAAACCCTAGTCACAGAGGTGGGAGGCACGTGCACTATCACTGTGCCACCAACACCCCCCTTGAAATTCATTCTAGTGAAACAGTGGATAAAGAGTTCATTAAAAGTAGACATGATTCAAAATAATTATGAGGTTAAAACCAAAACTTTACATTCTTCAGTTATGAACCAAAGGTCATTATTTAGTGGCTAAAGAACTTTGTACAAATAAAGTGCTCACTGAGTAAAAATAAAGTCATATACCCCTATAATTTATGGTAGTTCAACCTTGTGGATTTAATTTATTCTAGTTTACTGATATTCATGGCAGAAAATGCAAATGAATACAGAATCAAACACCAGTCATTAAGATTCTTGCCATATTTTGAACAATAAATGACTGAGCTTACTCGGCCCCTACTTATTTTATACACTTGTTCTGTGTTTAAACGTTACATCTATACTTTTAATAATTGATCCTAAATTTTACCTGTTGAAGAGCATGGATAACACACCTGTGCAGTCAATTATAAAATTAATATAAGTTTGCTAGTTCAAAGCATGGATGTAAATGACTCCTGGTTAAGACTGATGGATGTTATGAAAAGCTATCCATGTATAACCTGCCCCACATTGCTTATTATAAACCATGACATTTGCATTTATTACAAATTCATCCTACAGGTATTTACAAATTTGCAAACTCCATAATCAATTGTTTACAGTACATCATTTAATGAGAGGTTAATGTGTCACTAAAAAATATTAGTACTGTAAGTACTAATTTGTAAATATTGTTAATAATTAAAAACATTTTGATTTGTGTTATTTATACAAAATTAATAGGTATGGTGCTGGCCAGTTAAAGATAATGTATGTTGGTGGTCCAAATTCAAGGAAAGATTATCATATTGAGGAGGGAGAAGAAGTAAGGATTTTAAATTTCCCTGAATTTAAAGCTTATCTGCTGTGATTTAGATTCAATTTATTCAATTTTTTAAACTTCAAAGAAAATGTTTCCTAAAGTTTCAAGTAATACATTCTAAAATTTTTCTTTCAAAAGAATCATCTGGGGTACTGCTACACAATATAATAAATAAATATACAGTACTGTTTCACAGATTGCTACTGTTACTGATCAAGATCTATGTAAATCTCTTGATTATTTAACTTCACTTTAATATGACAGTAGATTTTTACCATAACAGTTAAATTTTGCTGATTTTTACTGTTAAATTTTGTGGATTTTTAATGTCAATTGTCACATTATTTTGCACTTGAAGATACTATTTGGACAAATTAATGCAATTAAATGATTAATAGAAAATATGAAACAATCACTATTAATTTCGAGCTTTTCTTTTCAAGGTTTCATAGTGGAAAAATTATTATTGATAGTAAGAGTCGTAACATCATTTCATTGATTAATTATTGTAGTTATTTTTCATGGAGAAAGGTGACATGTGTCTAAAGGTAATAGAAAAAGGAAAGCCTAGAGATATCATCATTAAAGAAGGAGAGGTATGTTTTAACATGTAGCTTATTACTAAATGGTGTACATCTTATTCTCACACAAGCATAACCATATTTTAGACAATACTGAATTTCTGTGAGATACAGTTGTTCATATGACCTTGACCCAGATCTCACTTTATTGTCTTAATATTTGCAGTTTACATTTTATAACCTAATAAACTGTTGAAATTTAGGCAATCAATTTTCCAGGCAGAAAATGTAATCAAAGAATAAATATTAAAGCCCAGCTTAAAACTTTTAAGTGTAATGCCATAATAAACATATAATAAAAAAGACAACTTCAAAACATTTAAGATAACTTTACTAACATTTTGTTGCCATCATGCAACATCTTCAGAGTATTTAATAATAACAACATCTTCAGAATATTTAATACTCTGAAGATGTTGCCCGATGGCAACGAAACATTGGTAAAGTTATCTTAAATGTTTTGAAGTTGTGTTTTTTATTACATATTTATTATGGCGTTACAATTAAAAGTTTTAAGCTGGGCTTTAATCTTTACTCTTTGATCCTGTTGAAATTTAGTTGCCATAGCTAAGCTTATTGTTTAATTTAAAGTTAGGTTTCATAAACAAAATACATTAGGAAACCTTTAATTTGGTCAAAGACTTAATTGTGACTTAATTGGAATTCCTACACAGCATGTGTTATACATACTTGGATGGTGACTCAAGATTTTAGGATGTGACAAGTCTGGCAATTACCGTACTTCTTAGTAGGGAAGATAAATCTGAAATTCTGAATTTTATGATACAATATTTTGTTACAGGGAGCTTAATGTTATTAGATTGATAAGTGGACATTCATCAACCTCATTTAATACTTAATAGCAAAAATGTATTGTGATTTTGACACAGAGATTGCAACCCATGTTGCTCTGGTGATTGATGAGAATGCTCTAACCCTTGAGTACTGTAATTGCTAAGACTCAGTTGGCAAGCTACAGTACAGTAAGGTGCTGGTTAAGGTTCTGGTCAAACTACTGTAGCACCTTAGCTCACTATTAATTTGTCAGTCTCAGTTGCTGAATGGTTAGAGTGGATCACCATCTGGAACTCAGAATATGTTTTTCTATATAAATTTAAGCTGACACAATTCCTTTTTGTAACAACCTCACTGTGCTTTTACCAGTTCTTGACAATTTCCAGTTTCTGCTGATTGATGCTGGTAATTACTGTCTTACACAGTACCTAGTAAATAAGTATACTTGCTGTTTACATTTATAGGTATTCCTTCTCCCTTGTCGCATTCCTCATAGCCCCCAGAGATTAAGTGAAACTGTTGGCTTGGTAAGTGTTGTACATGTTGGGCAAGGTGCTTTCTTTAACTAAAAGTTTTGTATCCTGAGGGGTGGATCAGAGAGAATGCTTGAGTATATGCATACATGTACACTTCTTTTTGTTGTACAGATAACTTTAACATTTTACATTTTATAAAGTTGGCAAATTATCAATGTTTGGTTGAAATGGTTACACTTTTTTCCTAATAATTCAAAGAACCATTTTGTAGCATTACTTTTATATAGAAAATTAAAACTTTGTACTGTATCTTATAATGTGATGATGGGGCTTAGCTTGCTTGTTATATTTTTTCCAAGAACTTCCTTATGTCAATTGTGCCATTTTTAAGGATCAACAAAGATCCTTTAAGACAGACTACTAGACTAAATATACTGGTCATTGCATGCCCCTGGTCCAACCTTGTTCTGCCCCTTAGGTATTCTATCTTCTTTGAAAAGGAGCTTAGTGTGCATATTATGTAGTCAACATCTCTACTGTAACATTTTAATTTTACCAGGTAATTGAAAGAGATAGAAAAAAAGGTGAACAAGATTGCCTAAGGTATATTCAGTCACTGTAGTGATATCTACTACAGTAAATAATAATTTCACTTTAGAGAAGAAAACGGAAGATAATGCTGTGCAGACCAGCTTATGATAATTTAGTATTAAAGAGTTATTACCAATACCAAAGTGGGGGCTCATTATGACCTGAAACATACTGTACCTTTTGTGGACTTACAGTACTGTCTGGACTGGAAAATAGCAATTATTAATCCACAGCCAGCTGATAATTTGAAAAAATACAAGACGAAATAGAATTTGAAAAGATATAGGGTAATGGAAACCCAAGATTTTATTTCAAAATCATCCTAAGGGTAACATGGAGAGATAATTTTTTTGCTTAATCAATTTTTCAAGCTCATGGCTTCACAGTATCGGTTGATCTTGAAATTTTCTATTCAGGAAACTCAAGATATGAATAAAAATAAACCAAGACAAAAACTTGATATCTTAAGATATCTCAACTTTATTTTATTGTCATTATCAGGACAACTTTAACCTGTTCAAGTTTTGATCTTACTGTTAGTTTTGCAACCTGGCACTCCTCATAACATAATTGCATTTTAACTTGAGGGATGATCACCCTTATTCCATGGACCACCTCCTCAATCTGGAAATCAGAGACCCTGGTAATAGACAATGAAAATGTCCCAATTTAAGGGACACTCATATATATGGAACTTCAAACTTACCAAATTCAGTGCAGATGACTTCTTTGTCAGATATACATTGCTAGCTATACAGGTACTGGTATATCAACATTATGCCATCTGAGTACGTCAATTTTAAGACATGATGTGAAAGTATCTGGTGCAGTTCTAAGCAATGCAAGTATTCTGGCATCAGAAACATTTTAGTCATTTAATGGGGCTTCTGATTTCCAGTTTACCAAGGAGCTCCCAGGTGCATTATTAAGAGTGCATAATAAGAATACAATGTCATGGTCATTAACATTGCATATCTTCACTGGTTTATTCAAGATATTACTGTGATGATGGTGTGACAATCCTATTTGAGAAGTGGTTCCATTGTACTAACCTTGGGAAGGATTTGGCTCCTATTGTTGAAGAGTATGTTTCACATTTAGATATTCATCTATTTAAACTCAGGGTCCAGTTGTTGAGGACAGCTCCCTGTTCAACTTAATAAAAAGTTGTACTTGTACTCTGAATTTGGATGTTTTAAGCTTGTTTAACTGGCTATCCTTACCGGGATAACTGAATACTGGATACATGAAATGTGTTGTCTTCTTATTTTTATTGCTTGCATAGTTGGGTGCACATAATTAGGTACTTGATCAGTCACTTGTTGCAACTATGATGATTACTATTACCAGTGAAATCTTACCATATTCTATGTACAATTGTACATGTACCTTACATAATATGTAATTTATCTATGTAAGACATTAGGAGAAATCTCACTTGTTCAAGCTCAATCCTGAGCCATTGTAAATTACCTCCACACTGCTGAATTTAGTGATACATGGTGTCAGTAGGCAATTTAATGTGTAGCGTAGCTACTGCTTTAAAATATGAGTTGTATCACATTTGCAAACTCTACGGTTACTCACACATGTTGGCGTAAGCTTAAACAGTTTTTAGGCTAGTCTTTTTACAGAACTATTTGGTAACAACTAGCATTTTGTATCTCAAGTTGTTAGTACAATAAACCCATTTTACAAATGTATACTGCCTATCAACAGAAAAGTGCTGGAAATCTCAGAGGATATCTTGGTAAGACCTTGGTAATTCTTCAAGCATGAACTTATCACCTTTGAGCAATTGATGAACCAATTACATGCATGCGTTATCAGCTACCCATTAATCAACCACCTTAAACCCATTAATTTTCATGACTCTTTAATTTTTCATGCAATTTAAAAATTTGTGAAAATTAAAGGTGCATGAAATCCAAATTTCAGGTTTAAAAAGTAAAAATACTGAAAGTATAGGAAATTTCAAGATCCCAGATGGAATTTGCTTTGGAAGATACACAACATCATGAACTCTAGCATCTATTTCTCTACTATAGTTGACAAAATAATGACAGAACCATTATGAAATATTATTTCACATGGTATTTGATATTTCTCAGTTTGGTCTATTTGTATTTGTTGACTGAAGTTTCTGTTTTCTTTGTTGATAAAAAATATTGAAGTTATGTGATCTAGGAAATTTTTTGGTTGTAAATTTTTTGGCACAAAAATTACAGGGGTGCAAAAATCAGAGGTGCAAAAATTACATGTAAAGATGCAAAAATAAGAGTGACACCAACTTTGATGGGAATAAGGTAATCAGTGCTGATCAGTAACTGTAGCTGATCAGATCATCTCTAATCACAGGTTTACTGTATTACCTTAATGATACGTTATCTACCAGACATATTACAACTATTCATGTGGTGGATACTCAAATTACCTGCAAAGACAGATGGGCATCAAAATACTCATAACCTGGGTTTTGTTGCCTGCTTTTATGCTAGACCTACAGTTAGTAGTTCTACGACACCAGGACATTCAACAAAATCATTTTATTTACCATATGCTGCAATGTTTTAACTCTTACTACAGGTATTTTGCTTCAGTGCAGTACAGGACAGGAAAGCCTGTTCCAGGTGTGTACTGCATTAAATCTAAACAAAACAGCAATTTATGATTGTGATATATGTTTTTGTATGAGCAGTAGCGTCTTGTTGCAGTGGGAGTTCATAACCTAGTGTATTATGTAAATAACCTTTGAAATTTTCTCATTGATCTAACAGTTGTAATTGCAAATGACCAGCTTACAATTACCAAAAACTTAATATGCTAATGCTAATTAATGACCAATATACTAAACCTATCAGTTCAATCAAATTTTAAAGTTACCAGTGATACAAGAAAAAGATAGCATTGGCAGTAGCCTATGAATAAATATTTTATGTGAAATATTGCTTCTACTTTAGTTCCCTTTTAGCATCCATTTATCCATTTTGCAGTTGAACCATAAGTCTTCTTACTATTCCACATTGCTGTACGTTAATTTTCTAGACAGCATTACAACTGACCCACCTTTTGATGTTGATACCACAACAAAAATAACGGATCCATTCTCTTTGAAAGAGGTGTGAAACATTATAATTGTTAATAAATTTTCCATATGTTTTTAGGAATGGCACCCTACATCAGGGAAGCTTTAATCTCCATCATCAGAGAATAATTAAAAAATTTTCAGGAAAAAATCTTCAGACAAAGTTTCTAGTCTTTGTTGGAAATGTAGGCTTTGGTTATGCACATCTGAACATGCAAGTATAGCAAAATTGTCTTTCTTGTGACTGTGGAATTTTAAAAAATTGGAAAGACTGCAAAAAGTGGTAGTCAACTAAATATGGAGTGATACTCCTGCATAGATAGTGATCTCATTGAATTGTTATTATAATTATCACAACAGCACTGTTCATGTCAGTGCGAATGTTTCATTTGGTGAATTTCTTTAAAACTTAGTAAATAAAAGGTATAAGGGTAACAACATAATAATTTTTTAATTTTCAAAACTTTTCACAAAACCAACGGTATGTATGCATTTTAGAACAAGAACAGGCTTCTTAGAACTTCTTGGAATATCTCTAGTGTATAATAATACCAGTAATTAGGAAGACTTACCTCAGTTGCATTCAGTACTGTGCCTCTTTAAAGTCTTACCTGTGAGTTGTTTTTTTCTTTCAATTAAATATTTTAATATATTTAAAGTGGATTGAGGAGAATAAAGAGGAGATTAAAGCAAATGGTTCAAAAACATTGTTTGAAAGCCAGCAAACAAAGGCAAGCTAAAATTAGATCTTTTGACTTTTCATACTATTTGTATGTTACAATAAATGTCACCCACCAAGAGATACGCGAAATTGTTTGGTTGAATTAATGTATATTCTCAAGCTTTGAGCATTCTTTGTTGGCTAGCATACGAGGATGTATACCTTTTCACTTGGCAAGTAACATTGTCAGACGTAGCAAACTGAAAGTAATTTAATAAGATTCCCAAATCATGGCAACAACGCTCAGCAAAGGGTGAAAAACGTTACTGGAGTTCAGATAGGACAAATTCAACTTGCCACTGACATTCTGATGCATGGACAAGCAGTGACTGAAAGTTTACTTTTGAGCTTCAAGAAGTGAAGTGAAGAAGTGCCTGCCATATGTGTTGCTTTGCCATCTGAAACTACCCTTTTATTGTTTCTGAAATCTTATTTGCAATCACAATGATACTTTGGTATTTACATATGTGGAATTACATTAATCAATCACTCCCGTCAGTAAATTAATATTATGCAATAAACTGGTAATTATATGCATACAGACAACATACAAGTTCACATTTAAGAGTCAATTGTTTAACCCTTTACCGTGCATTGCTGCCATTTGGCAACATATTATTTTACTCTGGCTAATGCCAGATAATTTTACTCAACAAGGAGAGACCTAAAAACCTGCTAGGTGAAGGGTTAAAAGCTGCCAATTAGCAATAATTTAGGATTAGCCATTATTCTTTGTTAAATTTTATTTAGAAGTTGCATGGTATTCAACATGTACCACTAATAGACAAGTAAAATCAGAAGAATATAAGGTTTAGTGCTCAACTTTTGTAAATTTTTGCCAGTAGATTAAAGTTTATGGACCTGGGGAAAACTCTTCTGATGGTGACTGTGAAACATGGCTTTGGCAGATGGTACGTTCTGACAACAGCTTACCAGTATTCACCAAATAAGAACTCTAAATTTGGCTGAGCATCAGAGCAACTCCAAACAGTAGCTGAGAAGATGGATCTGGACTAAACATAACTGTAAAGTAATTTCCCCTTGCTTTCCCATAATTAAGGCACTTTTGAGCAGCTGTTTAGGTCACTTTTTAGCAGTGCATAATTACCATACCTAACATAACATTAGTTCATGATCAACACGATTTTCTCTGATGTACCGCGGTCCTTAAAATCACTTAGTTACCTCGGCTGAGGTAACCATCATGAACTAAGTCAGATAAATACCTCGGGATTTATATCCCTGAATACCTCCGTTCTCAGTATTTATCTCTTACTTTCCAGTTAAAATTTTGTGGGAAAAAACCAGCAGACCTGTATAAAAACAATGACATTTGGAGGTCCAATGACTTGTTTGACAGTGAAACTCAAAAATTATAATGCCTGTTTTAGAAGAGAATCAGGCTGAACATTATTAAAATGTTATACCAGTCAAGATCACAGAATCAGCCAAACTTTCACATCAGTTTTGATTTCCTTGGTTTTCATTTGATGAATTATTAAAAAAGTTTGGAAATGAGAGTTGACAAACTCTTACCAAGTGCAATCAAATAATTCCAGTATCAGCTACAAGAGATGGATTCAAAGTACTTGTTCTGATCATTAAACCCAAACCTCCCATATTCTTGTAATCTTTAAGTTTCTACTGACAGTGAATCCTAGACAACAATAGACAATACTCCCAAAGATACCCAGAATAAATAACATTCTGCACACTTTTGAATTTATTGAGTTATACACGTACAATGATGTAACCATGTAACAATGGCACTTATCATGGAAAAATACCACTTCATTATTTTACATGACATACCGTAACTATTTATTTATGTAAAGATTTTTTATTTAAAGGATGGTAAAGCCAATCTAGACTGCAGTGGTATTAAACATTCACTTACCAAGAGTGATGTAATTTTAATCCCATCAGAAACCAAGTAAGAACTGACCTGAAGTTTGTATATCCTTTTTTTAATACCAACTATTAATGGTAGAATATTTCTACTTAGGAGCCTGGCATACAACATTATGTTAACATTGTGTATTGAACAAATTTACATGTAGTGTTTTATTAGGCAAGATTAATCCATTGCTGTTTAGACAACACCTTTAAGAGCAATAAATGAGATAAAAAAACAAGAAATATTGTCCTGTCTCCAAGAAAGACTTTGTTGGCCAGAAATACAAAAGAAAACATCCTACTCAAATCCAATGAAAACAATCAGTAGACATGTGTGCACCTCATATGCTTTGCCTGCTGCTCCTAATCTTTTTGGTACCATCATCCTATACATAGAAATAAATTGTGCATGTTTTTGTTATGTTCATAATCATACAGATACAGATCCTTTCCATGACTTAAAAAATTTTCGTATGTTACTTTTGTTTACCTCTCTATACATGTAGATACACCTGCAAGCGAGAGTCAGATTCATTCACAATTTTTGTCACCATGGATCCTCAAGTCAAAGTAAAATAAGAATATTTCTGATGCTCATCAATGTCAACATCAGTGACTACAGCACTTTTGGTCAGTCCCTTACTGTTACTACAAAACAAAAAGTATGAATTGTAATTGTTTTGATGTGGGGCTGTTATCAGGCATCAAATCAAAAATTACAATTGTGAGTGAGGACTAATTTTTATGACTTACTGTGATACGATGACAAGAATAGAGAAATAAAACGTTTAAAGAATCTGAAAACAAATTTTTAAATGCAGCATGGTGTTATTTTGACTATTGTATGCCGGAGGTCTCTCCCATTAGCCAAGATAGTTTTTAAAACTATGACCCACAAAGGCCTCTCTTAAACCAAATAATCATCTGGTAGTAACCTGAATTGAATAATTGAGCCGTGGCTTCAAACCTCAAACAATTATGTCAAGATGGAAGTTTTGTTATTCCATTTTAATCTTCTTTCACCTTTATTACTGTACCAATTATATCAGGAGATATGGGCATTAACCCTTCAACAGGCAGGGCTTGTGTATGCCACAGTAAAATACTAATTGCACCCTTTCCCTTAGCAGGTTACCATGATAATCTGTGACTGGTAGAACTGTGTTTATGGTTTCCTATCTGATTTTTGTACCTGAATCGAATAATTGAGCCATGGCTTCAAATAATACACCAGGGATACTGCTTAGCCCGTCAGTACCCAGCAGCCCAGCCCGGGCCGTATTAAATTTTTGGCCATTAACTATAACAATGTATAGACCGATAAATGTAGACATTTAATGATAAGTACTATGTTCATTAAATCTGGGTCAAGATCCGGCGAAAACTCTTCATATAAAACACTATAAAAGAATACACATTAAATATATATATAATTGTACCCGTAGTTTTCCAAGCAAGTAAACGAGGAGTCTCGCTACTTAATTTTCCTAATAGATATCACTATAAAATAGAATTATTTAGTTTAGGATTAACTAATTTTCATCTTTTGGTATTGTAGTTGAAGTATTCGCTTTATGACGATAGTTTCCAGTACAATTGAGCCAAGATACCAAAGCGGCGCGTAGTCGAAGGTAATAAGACCCATAAAGTGATACCTCGTGTACTCTTTGTAATCCCAGGGACACGCTCCTAGTTGACGAAGAATATAACCTGTTGAAAACTCCCACAAGTACGTCCAGGAAAGGTATACCAGTCCACGAAAAATGAGAGGTATTTTGGCGTGTAAGACCAAAAACATCTTCTCAATGGCGAGCACGGAGAGAGCGTAGATAGGGAAAGACCACATGGAGGTACAGCCATGTAACGTCCAACCGTAGTTATAAGAGCTGTCCAAAATATACCAGAGTGCCGTGAAGGTTACTTCGGTGAAGTAGCCTAACATTCCGTAGAAAAATAGACGCGATACTAAAGGTATACCCGAGTCTGAATGCTGGCTAATTTCAGCACTGGTTTCCGACATTTTCTGGCGATCTCAAAAACGATATTTAGCAGTTGAGTACTCTCTCCCCTTTACCTACTTACTCGAACGACATGTCAGTCCCTGTTGTCTAAGTATCTTCATTTATAGAGAGAATACATTAACTTTGCGGGCTTTTAAATTGTTCCAGTCAGCCGATCCATCGTCGAGACTGTACCCCAGTACTGCAATAAATAGCGTACATAATTCATTGCTTGTTTCTGGCCTTGGGCGGTAACCGCGCTATCGTTGATCGCGTACGAGGGATAACAAAGAATATACCGAATCTAACTAGAGCTTTGTGGACCCCTTTCTGTACATCCCAGTAAGTGAAGGGGTGCATTCTACCAATGTTCCACCTTAAATATACCATTACTTATCAGTCAATCAAGAAACCACTGGAAGAAATATGGATTAACTTAGGGTCTAAATTTATTATAAGTTAACCTCTGGTACCAATTGGAAAAATGATAGATGACCTACCAGCAAAAGATACCACATCTGCATCTGATAACCCATCAATATCTTTGTTTTCTAATTTCCTACATTGTCTGCATTACAAATATGTTGTCAAATTGCATGTGTTAGGGTCCATCACATCTTTTACAACTGGATATCTTCAACTATACCCTGATGATATTTAATTACTAGGTGGAGTTTGCATGCAGGCTAACTTGAACTACTCTGTCATTGTCTTGACTCCAGTCAGCACAGTGTTCAACATTTTAAAAGCTGTAGGTCCATAAGGCTTTGGGAAATAGGGGCAAAATCCTGTCACTAACAGGGCACATGACCTGCCACGAAAAGCACAGCAGTTGCAATCTCCTAACCACTCCTCTAGTTGTACACCTGCAAAAAATTACTTGAGAAAATAGTTTTAAGCCTTTTTATTTCCATCAATCACCCCTGTTTTTTTTATGTGAAGTACACCTATTCCCAGAACAGAAACATTTAGGGGTCATTTTGCATTAACTACTGCAATTTTTTTCACCAGAAAAAATACAAACGTGTGTTCACAAGTCATTTTTCCCAAATTACCACATGAAATGACAATTTTGGTGCTCTGCAACATATCAGGAAAAATAACACCATTCACCTTTCTCGATTCACATACATGTACACTGCATATATAAGTAATAAATAATTTTTATCAAACGATTTTCATCCAGCACACACTTGATTATTTTATGTTATTACGTGTACATTTACTTACAAGATATAAAGATTTACTTTTACAGTGCATCCTTGTAAAAATAATAGCAAGAAATTTAACAAACCAATTGATAAAGTTATTTCAATTGATAAAGTACTTCTACTGCAAACAAAAGTTTGCAAAGACAAGTTGATAAACCCAAGTTTGCACATGTGAACATTGCAACACCAGCTGGCTAACTGCTTTGGCAATGTTCACAAACACAGACTTGGGTTTTCCAACATGAAGCTTTCTTTCTCCGGTGGTGTTGAGTTCAGCCAGTAGATGAGTTTTCTTTCTTTTTTTCTGAGGGTTTTGCAAGTAATGAGGGGTCAACTTTATCATGAGGTACACCTTTTATTGAGAAGAGCCTTTCTGCACGTTGTTGCAATGTCCCTCCACATTTCAAACCTAAGGCCATCAGTGCAGACTTTAGAACATCGAGGCCTAGGGCTTCAAGTTCTTCTTTTGACTGGTAATTGTCCAAATCCAAAGGTACTGGTACCTAAAAGACAATTCATAAAACAAAACTGGTAAAACATCAGTGAGTCCAAGCCCCTAACAGAAAAGAATGATCATAAACTAGAGGGATTCCAAACTGATTTCTAAAAACCCAGAAGTGAGTTAAAAAATGAGGCAATAGTGATACCCATGATGACATCACCAATTGTTATTGAAGTGCCAACCAGGGACCTACTGGTTGATAAAACAAAGAGTTCCTTTGTAGATCATAATAAACAGTTGGTTAGACAAAAAAAATGTTGGCAAACAGCAAGCATAGTATTGTCAAAATTTTTAACCAAATTTCAGGGGTTTGAAAATTTGGTCAAACATGCCTCTCATCTATATCACCTGGTTTCTCATTAGAATCCATATTCAAGGAGGTAATCTGGTTTAAAGTTATCAAAGTTTTAACACTAATGATGATCACATTTCCCAATTAAACTAGTTTCACAACTGATTTTTTGTATTTTCTCTTGAATTAGTATGAGTTAAAAAAATTATTAGTTATTTATACCTGCACATGTTATGTCTTACAATAAAACAAAGCAAAGATAAGATATATTGCTGTACCACAATTATGGGAGTTTTTGGTTGACTTTGACAAGTCCTTTTCCTCAAAAACTGTATCAGGAAGCAAATCATTCTACAAGTTTTGTTGTATACAAGAATGCTCAGTTATACAACTTACTGAACAAGCAGACTTTTTTTCTTCGGTATTTGACTGTCTTTTACAAAGATCCAATACAGCCTCATTTTCTTTTTCATGGCTTTTATTGCCATAGCCTTCAATGTTCCCCAGTCTCTCACTATCTGTGTCATCACCAGATGGAGTTGAACTTGAAGTGGTGGTTGCACTACTTGTTCTCTCTGCGATTAACTGAGACTGCTTAGTACATGTTTCTGATGATCTTGGATTTTCTAGACTGTCAGACAATTCTGCCTCAGATGTGTGACCCAAAATAGAGCTACATATTCCACTTGAAGCTTCAGATCCTAAGGTGTGACTTTCAGCAACAGATGAGCATGATGACCCAATATCACTTTCATCTTCACTATCACTGCTCAGATCTTCATCTAAACCTAGCCTGTAAAAGGGCAAAACAATACCATTTATTAGTAAAAATTATTAATTACTAGAGGTTGAAGTTTATTAGACACATGGCCATGCAGAGACTTGCAACCCAGCCTTAAACTACATCTATGTCAATTTATGTCCAGTGCTTGCCAAGAACAAAAACAACTTTGAAATTGTCAAAGTCATGGCCACCTGGTTTTTATAGACAGATTTTCACTGATATTTTAATTTGGAGAGATTTTTGACAAAAAATTTGACAAACAGATAATAAATTTAAAATTACAGCACCACTCTCCTTCACAGAGGCTTCCTGGGCTTTTCAAAAGTACAGCAGAGATGCATCAGGAGAAAAAATAGGACAGGAAGCTCTACTAATTTCTTCCTTCCTATCACTCCCCATGTGTTGAGCTGTTGCTATCAGACCCAAGAAGACTCTCTGGAGGAGTGTGTTACAGCACTAATTTCATTGAATTTTTCTTGCCAGAGTTTCTGTTTTTTGGAGTGGATTTTCTTGGTCTTCTCAACTGGTTTTCTTTTCCCCAGCAAGGAAGTGGAAGGATTTGTTGTTCCTGATTTTAAACCTTGAAAGAAAGCAAATTATGCAACATGGTTTTACTTCAGAAAATCAGATATAAATCCCTTAGAATGCAGAAAGATTATAAATCAATTTCAGAGACTAACTGCACCATCAGCTAAAAAACAAGCATGCATTACCCTTTTGAAGTGCATCTTCTACACTGTCAATATTTTCTTGCAGCTGAGATGTGTATGCTGAGCCATCCTCAAAGACATGTCTTGGAGTAGATGCAAGCTTTTCAAGTCTTTTTTGCTTTAGTCTTGCTTTTTCTTGTTCTCTGTCTGACTGCTTTGCTAACCAATCAGCAATTCTAAAAGGATGTTAGAGCTGTTTTTAAGATTTTCCTGTAGCTATATTACTACGAAAATTTCTGAGCAGTAGATAGGGATCAAACCTCTATCCTTCAAATTGCTCATGAGATACTCTAGCCAATGATCTACTGGGACTCATATATGGCAGTAGGTATGTTATATTTGAAGTTGTTAATAAATCAAATGTTTTGTGTTGTTCTTTGTCAGTAATAAAGTTTTAAAGGAATAAACATTGTACTGCAGTGTTCTATGTGCTACTGTAGCTATCAATCCTTTGAAGTTTTGCATGGTGATAATTGATAAACTATCTATAGTTTGTGGTACACCACGTATTATTTTACTGCTAAAGCTTAGCAGTAAAATAATACATGGTGTACCACAAACTATAGATAGTTTACTGTAGCTATGTTGAAAAAATGAAGGTATCATACTTCATTTCATATTTCAAGTCCTACTTTAAAGAAAAGATGAAACACATGTTTCAGTGATTAGGATAAAAGGTTTGATTTGCTTCATGCAATGAATAAACATAATGCATATTTACTATGCTGCTGACCTTATAATATGACAACTGAAAAACGAGGGTAAAAAGGAAAAATTGCAAGGTGCAGCCAAACAAAAAAAGCATTTTCCAAAATAAAAGGGCAATCTGAAAAGCAAAATAGCCAAGCTAGAATGCTGCACTGGTATCACGTAAACACAGTAAAATTGTTTTGTTTTGTTTTTTTTATCAGATAGTCTGTTTTCATATAATTAACGTCAAGCTACAGTAATAAGTCAAATGGTATCAGTATACTAGGCAGGTACCATGACCCACAAATAGGGATAGGTTGCAGCCATTGAAACCAGTGAGAATCCAGACCAGTGAAGTCTTCTATAAGTGGAAAACTGCCAAACAAAAAGTAGCCTTCCCTTTTTTATATGCAGTCAGCCAATCAAAAAGTGAAGCAAA
>JBAHVQ010000457.1:450123-465851 GCA_036872915.1 Nanipora kamurai | reverse complement strand
GCGGCTTTCATCTTAAGAGTAAGTACTTACTCTCCTTTTGACTCTGAAGATGAAAGCCGCTAAGGCTGTCGAAACGTCAGTCACTTCTACCTAACCTGGACGATCAACTCCCACAAACATGCCATTGTATGCTGTACACAGCTTAAATGCGCACATGTACGCGCGCATACAGCCAAGCTTTTAGCCAGGCGATCGCCCAGCCGTCCTATGGATCCAATGCAAAAATAGCCTCTAATTTAATATTCTCTTATGTGTATACAAATTAGCTTAACCATCCTCATTCCTGAGAGAAAATTCTTTTTGAATTATCAACACAAGAACGAGGCTAGTTAGTCTAATTAAAATGCACATAAAAGAATATTAAATTGCAGGCCATTCTTGCATTCGGTCTATCGACGGCCATTTTCGAAAAATCAGGTTTTTTGGACGGCCACTTTTTATTTGGACTGCCTAAGCAATATTTTTTCTCAGACAACTTACTGGTTTCTCTCCTCGTAATGTTTGTAGATTTCTGTCGGTCATTATTTATTTCAATTATTCTACAGCTTTCGTTACATGTGTTTGTCAAGGACACAAAGATTTGACAACTGACTGCGACTTGAATGGTCGGTCTAGCATATTTGTATCACAGATTACGGAAACCGATGATGTGCGGCACGGGGAGAGAGAAATATGTCCTGGTTTACAAACAAACCATTGACAAATTAGTCTGCTACGCCCACCGAAATTTTTTGTCGTCACGCTACGCCCATGCATTGGAATTTTTGGACGGCCAGTTATGAAATCGTGGGTAAAACCTTGCATACAGCCGTTTTCAAGGTTCTTTATTGCGGTCGTGCAAGAGAAATACGAAATAGTGTTCAGTTACCATTAACGTCGTTGTAGACGCGTGGGGTATGATACGATTTTCAGATAGCTAAAGGTGCGTTCACATCAGGGGACTCGGACTGAGTTTGGACCGAAATTAGCTGAACTAATTGTGTTCAAATTAGCGGTTTGGACTGGGTTTGGACTGTTAGTAAAAGTGCTATATTGAGAGGGAGGAAGAAAGATCAGGAGTTCATTACAAGAGTACTGAGTTTTCCGCACTATAAATGGTAGGGATAAAAGTCGTATCCTTGAAATTGAAAGGCTCTGATTGGTCGGACGATATTTTTCACTTGTGAAAAAGTATCGTATCAGCATTCTTATTGGTCTGACGATATTTTTTCACTAGTGAAAAAAATCGTATCGGCGTTCTCATTGGCTAACGGTTCTCCCGCCACAACATTGAGTTCGGCAAACTCGCTTCTTGGCTAAGGATTTTCATGTTTTGGCAACTGTAAGTTATCAAAGAACGGTGCAAGGAAAGTACGCTGAAGAAGTTTTTAATAATTTTGACGACTACTGGCGAAGGAGACAAGCTTACATTGGAAACAATTCACCATTTTAACATTAAAGCAGTACATATGAGCAGACTACACGTGAGCAGACTTTCTGTTCAGTGTTTAAGTATTCGATCATTATTATCATATCGTGACTTCTGCTTAGGAAGTACATATGACTAACCTGCAGCCTAGCTCGCCATCTGAGTCGTAGTGGCTCAATGGTTAGAGCGTCTCACTGGTCATCAGAAGGTTGCGGGTTCGATTCCCGTCTAGGGCTCAGAAATCGTTTTTCTGATTAAACGAGCTTGACGAACGTCCTCTAGTTGTTCTGATATTTACCAAGCTCCCACATGAGCAGACTTTCTGTTCATTGTTTAAGTCATGATGTTAGATGTTACTACGAGTGACGAACATCTAACATCATTATTCTCTACCTAAGCTACTTGAAATCAGATTAGATTTAAATGTCCCGATATGGAGGAAACTAGTATATGTTTCGAAATATCGAGAGCCCAAGTAAGATCATTTTCGCGACCAGCTCCCAACTTGACCTGTAGCTCAGTTGGTAGAGCGTTGGACTAGTAAACCGAAGGTCGCTGGTTCGGATCCCTGCCAGGCCAAGTAGAGTTTTCTCTACTTGTCCAGTATGGTTCGTCACTCGGAGTAACATCTAACATCATTATTCTCTACCCGAGTTCATTCTTCTACTTAAGCGAATTCCATGATGTTTTCCTCGGCTGTGTAGTCGAAATTTCGCTAGGATTCGAACATAGCCATTTGACAAACTTGCTCTTTTTCTTTAATCGTGGCAGTTAGTCATAATGTATTTCAAAATCTGGAAAATGTCCATATTCTTTTTAAGTTCGGCTATGCGAATTATTGAAAATTGTTTTGCAAGTTGTGAATATGTTTATTCTTTGATGTTGTAGAGCTGATTCCAAAGACGAGGATGTAGTAGAAAATGAGGAAACCGCCGATAAGGAGACTGGTGAGGAGATCGAAGATACGAAGGAAGAGGAAGAGATCAGCGAACCAAAAGGACAAGAACAAGAAAAGGAAGGCGTGGAAAAAGACGAAAAGAAAGAGGACGAAAAAGAAGACGAAAAGCAAGTAAAGAAAGAGGACACGAACGAGGAAAAAAAAGACGTGAAGGAGAAAAGTACGAAAAAAGAAGAGCCACTGAAAAAAGCGATTAAGAAAGAAGACAAAAAACCCGACAAGAAAGCTGAGGCTAAGGACGAAAAGAAAAGTGGCACCGATGCGAAGAAAAAGGAACCTGGCAAGAGTTTGTGGGTTAGTAATCTCTCTTCCATGACACGGGCAGCTGATCTCAAGACACGTTTCACGCAGTACGGAAAGGTGAGCACTGACTACTATATAGATACGTGTAATTGATTCTTAGATTGAAGTTTAAACAAGTCTGCTGTTAACATGATTGTGCATGTACTACAGTTTGCCCCGAAATTAGCACCAATCTCCTGTCAGTGACCGATGAAGTGAACGATTCCCTCCCGCACCAAGTCGAGGTCCTTAATCAGGTTCTTGCTGCAGTTGTGTCAGTCCTCACCTTCTTAAAAAATGAGCTGATGATGGTTGTGTACTGAACGCCTGTATTTTCGTCTTTCAATAGTAAGTGTCCTTTCTGTTTTTATTTTCACCAGGTCGTTGGAGCCAAGATCGTGACTAACTCCAAAGCCCCTGGCGCTCAGTGTTTTGGGTTAGTAACGATGTCAACCAGCGAAGAAGCAGCTAAATGTATCCAGCACCTTCATCGCACTGAGATGCACGGTCGGAATATTACTGTTGACCGGGTGAGTTTATGACGCAGTTACTCTTAAATTTGGAAGGGAAGGTGTCTTGGCTTTACCATTGAGGCGAGATACCACCCGATGAAGCCGGTCGGAATCTTAGATTGTATTTACTCAGTGCTTACAAGCAGATTCAAGATTGTGTCGATCTCGTTTTACCAGTCGAACTGCGTATTAACTGGACGATGCCAGGCCCTTATTTTGGTGCAAGACTAGACTAGGAACGAAGCTTACGAGAAAGGACTTCTAACAACTTTTAATCTAATGATTAACCTTTTTCACTTTGAAGTAGGGAAGTAAGACTTGTACTGCTCGCATTTTTGGCGCCGCAAATCCATGTTTCATCGGCCAAAGAAACCAAGAACTCGTTGAAACTGATGCAGTTACTTGTAACAAACGGTTAACTGGAATAAACCGTTACCAGACATAATTTGAAAATTTTAAGACACTGTCAGCCTGTGAGGCACAAACTTGAGTATTAGGGCCCCATTCGTTATGTTTCAATTTTTTACTGGACATGTCAAATAGGGTATTCGGAATTAGCTATTTCTTCTCTTCTTCTGATACACTCTAACTCGAAGCTTATTTTTCATGTTGAAACTTTGGTTTGCATAACTCAACCGTTTATTTAAATTAGGCAAAGGGTGACCGCATACCGGCAGCAGCAAGTACTCCCTCCGCTAAGAAAGTTACTGACAAGAAAGATGCAAAATCTGGTGAGTTATTCAATCATTTTTCATACCCATGTCTCTCCCATTAACTTTCCTGTATATATCAACAACGAATGTTTAACAGTGAAGTCCAGCAATAGAAATCAGTTGAAACTTACCAGCAAAACCGGGCAAAAAGCCTTATATCTGTTTGACCCCAGCACACCAAATTAAAGCAATAAGGAGTTTTAATTACATATTACCAGATATTTGGTACTGCTACTGGGAAAAGTCGTCGCATTCTGAAGTGTAAATTGTCAGGCTTTTAGCCGAATAATTTTACCTGTCATAACAGCGGTATGTCCGAGCCAAAAGGGATTTGAAAGTAGAGTGCTGCGTCGGCAGTATTGAACTGCTTGTAGATAACCAAAAGAGTTGGGAAATTGCCGGAACTTAAGTGTGGAGAAGCCGACGTTTCGAGCGAAGACCTTCAAACGGAGGGAAAAGTAAAATGCAAAAAAAAAAAAAATAGGCGGAGTTTTTGTTGTGCGAAGAAATCATGAGACAAAAAGATGACCAATAGGATTGGAAAGTCGATAACAAACTAATTAATGAGATGTAAATGACCGATAGTCGTTTGGCATTTTAAAACGTCGATCAGTTAACCGAAAAGGGGAGGATCCGGCAGAGGCCCCAAGGAAATGGTAATACGCAAAAGGTAATAAGCAACGAGTTAAAACAAAAGAAAACGCAAGGGAGTAAGGGATACAAGCTACTGTTTTGTATCCGCTCACGCTAGAAATAAAACATTTACTTGTGAGGAGGAAAATGTCATTATAAAAATAAATTAAAAAATCTAACTAAAAAAGAAAGGAATAAAACAAGGAATACAAGCCAATGTATTTATCCTTCCCTGCTGGACAAATCGTTAGCTTGTGAAGGGACAAATGACACTTCTCTGAAATAAATACCATAATAGAATCCGAGGGAATACAGCTCACAAGCCAACGTTGTTATCCGCCCTTGCAAGACAAAAACAGTAACTTAGTGAGAGATCAAATGAAAGAGAAGCGCTCATTGATTCCATGGGGATCAGTGGTTCCAAGTTTGAAAATGAGACCTCTTTCTTGCCTGTTGCGGTTTAAAACGTCAGCTTGTGAGCTTTATTCCCTCGGATTTTATTTCAGTATTTATTTCAGAAAAGTGTCATTTATCCCTTCACAAGCTAATGATTTGTCTAGCAGGGGCGGAAAAATACATTGGCTTGTAGTCCTTATTTCTTTTCAGTTAGATTTTTTTATTTATTACTTTTATAATGAGAATTTCCCACTACAAGTTAATTTTGTATACCTTATTCCCTTGGGTTTTCTTTTGTTTTAACTTGTTGCTTATTACCTTTTGCGTATTACCATTCACTTGGGGCCTCTACTGGGTCCTCCCCTTTTTGGTTAACTTACCATTTACATGTCATTAATTAGTTTGTTATCGATTTTTCAGTCTTATTGGTCATATTTTTGTTATACAATATCTTCTCAATGTAAAAACACCCCCTATTACCAATCTCAGAGCTATACCTGATTGGGAATGCACCGAACCACTTTTGTCTTCGTTCAAAAAACAACTTTCGCAATTGCGAAGATGAAGGGTTCCTAGCACGTGTATCGGAGTCGCAGAGCACTTTCTCGATTTCGCAAATTTGTGATTCTGATGAGCGCTTTGTTAAGTTTAGTTTTGACTGACAATCCTGAGCGTCGTTTTCCCTCTTTAAAACGTCGAAGAGAACTCTGTATAGTTAGATTTTTGGCTGACTCTCATAGTTTGTCACGCGTACACCATACAGTCGCGACTTCCAAAGGGGGAAACCACAGAAAGTACTATTTTTATTACAGTATTTAGAACCCTTAGTATGTTTATTGCTGTAGATTAGAGAAGAAAAACCCGTTTTGGCTCAGATTAGATCCATGAAATAGTATTTTTCCATCGAATACTTTTCCTGGACCGTCTTGTTTCATCATACATTATCAAATTGATGAATGATTAATGAGAGCAACAAGCAATCAAAACGGAACATTCAAGTCACATGTACATCTTCGTAAATCTCATGCTGACCTTCGTCTTTCTTACCCCAGTTTTATTCCCTTTCTCAACAGCTCCTGCCAAAGCAAAAGAAGACAAAGGTAAAGAAAAAGAAAAGCCAGCTGAGAAAAAGCCGTCGGATAAAGAAAAGGGTGAAAAGTCCCAAGAGAAGACTGCCACTTCAAAAGTGACCTCAAAAACCGCCTCAAGGACCGGTGAGATAAAAACGCTTAATTTCTCTGGCGCGCTCACTTTTTCCACCATTATATTCCTTTGTTTTCCGATCTTCAATTTCATTTTCGACTTTCCCGTAATAGTGATTGGATTCAACCGACAGATGAGGTTTGTGTCTAACTGATGATAATTTCCTCTGGTCATATTTAAAAGTTTCGTCTCTTTCAAGAACTCTAATTATCCCATACCTGAAATCAGTCCTTCGGTTCGTTGCCCACCCCAGGACAATAATCTCCTAATTCTCCACCGTCGTTCACATAAAGCACCTTACTTTCTTGTTGTTTGGTACCAGATTTAACTGAGCTGATGAAGCAAACCTCATTTGAACAGTACAAAATATTTATGCGCTGCTGTAGCATTTTCGCGTTCGTACTCTTATTCAGCGGTGGATTTTTTTTCACCCTTGAACTACCATTAAAATCACTAGTCGCGTGGCTGAAGATGGTTTCTGTGTTTCACGAAAGTACTAAAGATTTGCGAACTTTTTGGCGTCGATCGTGTTATGCGAAGAACAGTCAAGTGCGTGACCCCCAATTTATGCCGTCGTATTGATTTAGATGCTAGTGAAGCGAAGTTGGATAAAAAAAATTGATCCCGTTGAAGCGATGTATGTCCATATTTTTTCGTCCAGAGATGCTTTATTGCACAAGAGAACAGGATGCGAGGGAAGCAGGTTTTCGTGGTTGGTTCATTAGCAGGGGGAAGTACTGTAGCACGCGACTTGTTGCTGTGTAAAATGATGTGGATGGAAACGCGAGTCAAGAAATCTTGCGCCCAGGCAGGCATCCGACAAGAGAAATATCTAGCGCGCTATAGATCAAAATCTTGTAATTAAAACGTGTAAGCAGGGGAATTATTGATTTTGGGTTTGCCACCTTGTATGCTTAATGTCTTTGTGTTTTGTTAACGAATATAATAGGGAAAGAAAGCGATGCGAAGGGTGAGAAGGGGAAATCCGACAGTGCTAGTAAATCGTCAAACCGAACCGCGAGCACCGACAAAAAAGATGTCAAAGATGCGAAGAAGAGTACCTCGAACCGGCGTTCAAGTCCCAAAGGATCTGACAAGACTTTGAAATCCCTTGAAGACGTCCGACGTGAACGAAGAGAGCGACAGATTCGCGAAAGACGAGAGCGTGAACGCCGTGACCGCTTGCGCCGAGAACGCGAACGAATCGCTCGCCAGAAAGCCATGGAGCGCGAAAGAGAGAGAATCCGCCAACGCGAGAGAGAACGCCGTCGTCTCCAGATTTTGCGTGAGCGAGAGGAGCGGGAGCGCCAAGAACGTTTGCGATTAGAACGAGAGCGTCAACGACAACGCGAACTGGAAAGGCAGCGGGAACGCGAAAGACAAGAACGTGAGCGCGAAAGATTACTTCATGAACGGCGATTGCGTGAGGACCGGGAACGGTTGGAGAGAGAGCGTGAGCGACTGGAGCGGGAACGTTTGCAGAGGATCGAGCGAGAGAGACTCGAGCGACAAAGAATGGAAGAACGTCGTGGTTTGAAAAGACCTGCGGATACCTATGTGAGAGATAGGTCCCCGACACGTGGTCCCGGATATTGGCAAGATACCAAGCGACCTGCGCCTGACAGGAGTGCGGACAGAGACTTCTTTGGTGGACTGTCCGGTCGAGAACGTGGGCCCCGCGACCCTCCTGAAACGCGTCCGGTTGCACCAAGGGACCGTCGTAGCGAGCCTCGCGTCAGTCATTCTTTGCCTAAACGCGATGAACCTGCCCGTGACGACCATCGCAGGGACCGGGAGCGAACCAGCGTCAGTCGATCAAGCCGTGAACCTCCACGCGAACGTGAATCACGAGACCGAAGGAGCAGCTGGGAAAATTCTGCTGCGTTGGAGAGTACCAGTGATCCGCAAAAGGGATTATCGTTGCTGCTCCAACGGGCCGGAGTGAGTGGAATCCTGGGAGACTTTAGTGATCGATCTGGTGGGAATCTAGGCAAACCTTTGGGTCCGTCTGGTGTGGGTAGCTCGTTGAGCCGAGAGAGACCTACGGAAAGTTGGAATGGACGAGGAAGTACACATTCACGGCCCATGATGTCCTCTCAATCTTTGTCCCAAGTACCTGGGGCTCCGGGAACAAGAGCTGGAAGACCACCGGTGATGAGCGACAGCGGGCGCAGTTGGCCGACGGCGGTAGAGAAAGACCGTGAACGAGTACGGGAGCGTGATCGTGGAGTAACCACGCGAGAGATATCTCGCTCTGCATGGAGTGGATCTGCCAATCCATCGAGTTTATTACCTTCTCACTCCGTGGGTCATGACAGGTCACGTCAGGTGATTGCTCCAAGCCGCACCGCCGTGCCACCAAGAATGGTAAGTCAGCATTCCGCTGGACAGCCGTTAAGCGTCACTACCTCATTAATGGATAGCCGTCGCCAGGTTGCTATGTCCGCTCGTAACGAGCCATTCAGAAGTGGTGTAACTGGTGTACCGCGTAGTGGTGCTATGCGACGTTATTGATAAGAAAACATTCCAAGAAGATCTTAAGCAACTGAAGACGCTTTAGTGAACTGCATGTGATATTCATTGGATACTCATTCTCCACAGTAGAACACCCGTTTTCCAGAATCAGCTTCGGACTGTCGTTGCAAAACTTCGTTCAAGTAACTTTAGCTACTGCCTTTGTTGTTAAACGAACTTAATATTAGTTTTGAATCCTATTATCCCATACTTTTAATCAATTTGATCTTTATAATGGTCAGTAGTCTAAGATTTTTACGAATTTTAAGCACCCAGTGTTGACCTATTACTGTATAATTGTCATAGTTTTTCCTCCAAATATCGCGTTGTCCTTGTCATGAAAATAGCAGATAAATCCTTTTCTTGCATAACTTAATAATTAACCTTTGCTGTTTGAAGTTGTAACTGTGTATGGTAATTAAGGGTTTTTTTCGTCGCAATTTAGGTCCATGTCAGGTTAATGCTAAATATTATGATCTAAGCGGGGAAATAATTGAGAACTTGTGTAGTGGGTCTTAGGAAAAATCACTGGACTTCTGGTAGCCGTCATTCAAGTCAAGTTCTAAAGTCTAACTTGAAAGAAGACAGTACCAATTACGCAAATCTTCAGCGCGGCTGAAGTCCGGTTACATGTTCAGTAAACTGGGATTGTCTTGGTTCAAAGACAGCTGCCTGCGCTAAATGCACAACACATGTACTGGTGTGTGTTGCGTTCTTGGGTTGGAACACCTAGCAGAAGGACAGATGGCTGTGAAATGTTAAACTCCTCCCGCTTACAACTAAATTGTAAGTAACTTTAACTTGACGGCTACTTCGCCGCGCACTGCTGAAAATCTAAGTCCGTAGAGTACTTTCAGTACGTAGTAGACAAGGTTTCATTGTTCATATTGTGTGACAAACTGACTAAGAGATAAACATCAAGAGCTAATAACCATACGACTGTGTATGAAGGTTGTTGAATGTGTAGACTGCGGCCGGCAGAAAAGCGCAGTACGATAGAAGGTAAATAGAACTTGGTCAAACGTCGTCAGGATTGAGAGCTCAAACTTCCAAGAATAGTAAATAACGGCGCAGGGGGAAAAGGTATTGGAGTGGAAGCATAACAGATTCCTCTGCACATCAAAGCCGGTAGCTCAAGGTCATCAGCCTGTCAACATGCTTCGACTTTAAGTCTAGTCGTTGATTTGTGGTCGTGTTCGAGTTTACTTGACCTGCGTTAAGTCAAAGTACAAAGAAACAGAATGCGTACCATAAAAGGTCGGAGGCGAATATGCGCGAAATGTGTTAGCACCATCCCCTTGACCCAGGTTTTACCCTCGTTGAGATGTATTAGTGAAGCGCCAAGATCGCACGAAGTTCTTTTCAAGTGTTCATATCTGTTTGCATATCCAAATAAACTCAAAGGCAGAATGTAACGAATGACATCCTTCTGTCTGGTCTGAAGGGGGTAATTCCCTTTAATTTACCTCTCTTACTCCCGGTGGCACCACTAAAAAATTTACCTCACCAAAGCTGCTGATTTACCGTAACGGGTGTCGCTGTGGTTAACATTTCCGGATGGTAGTGCTTGCAAATTTTGGTTATTTGGTGCACATTTGTCCTGCAATTGTTGACGTTAAGTTGACATTGCCATCTCAAGAAGGAAATTATATAAACCATTTCAAAAAGGTCGCTCTGGATCCTTGAATTCGGTGAGAAAAGGCGATATAAATCACAAATGTTCAACCTCATTCAGGGGTGAGAACATGGTTATTTGTCGAAGTTGTACCTGTGTATAATTTACACGTATTTTTAAGGTTGACATCTCGTGAAACTACGCGATTAGATATCACAAATCAGAAGGTAAGTTTGACAATGGTGAGTCCTGTTATATCCTTTGATAGCGCTCCGCACAATTTTCTGTGTTCAAACCCAAAACGGGGACAAACCAAGATTGACTGAAAAGAATTCTCTCATGACCCTTTTTATCAATTATTTTGACTTAGAATTCATGAGAAAATGCGGACAAACATTGCAAAATTGACGACAGTGATTTCTCTGCGTTTCGTTATTGGGCCCATTTTTAGCTCTAAAGTTAAAAGATAACTAAGTTAACTGTTGAAAAGTAATTCTAAAAAGAGTCACTTTTCAATTTGAATTGTATCGCACAAGTCGTGGTCCGAAAAAGTTAATATGTTGGAATTAATATTCGTTGGTTCAAGGAAGTAAAATTTTTAAAGGAGGACTAAATGTTGTAGCTGAAGTTAATGTCAGTCCTACTTTTCGATTTTTAAAATCTTCCTTTATCTTTTAGTGGCAACTTTAATTTATTTATTAATCATTTAAAATAGGGTGACATCTTTACCTACTGAGGTATTAAAATATAAATGAATATCACACTATATTGCCATAAGCACAAAATGTTAACTAATATCAAATCTGCCTGCAATTTTTAAGACGATTTACAATTGCATCGGGCAATATGTTTACAATAATTGCAGGAAAGATCCTGTAGTTGATCAACCTAATTCATTGTAAGAAAAAATGTTTCAGTTGTAATTTGAATGTCGCGCAAGAATAATTTTCGATTTCTTGTAGGTATGTTGGAAAGGAATTGAAGAGGGTAGCCCTACTGTAGGTTATTTTAGATTTTAATTTTTTGGTTTTTAATCGACAATTCCTGTCATTACTCGTGGGTTAACCCGTAGGAAGACAATAGGTCCCGCCCCCCTGCCAGCCTTAGACGTTGTGATACCATACTTCAAATTCATTCAGTTTGCCATTTTCTAACATAGATCATACAATAAATTTCCTACTTCATGCATTTTCATTGGTCTAACTATGATTTATTATTAAAGAACTGACGCACGGATGACGTCACTAAAACTGAACCAATCACAACTCTCCTCTTAGTTATCACGAGCCAATTACCTTGCTTCATTTGTATAAATCATGGGTCGCGTCAGATAACTTTTCGCGTTTTTCAGTGTCCCGAAAATTTGCCGTAAGCTCGATCATAATTTTGAGTATTTTTATGGTATTTTTTTGTTTATTGTATAAAATAACAGTCTGACCAGAGTTAATCAGCAAAGTTTTACTGAGAATGTTGCTTATGATCATATTATAGGTGGATTGTACCGTAGTTATGAAACTATTAGTTGTCAAATTTATATTCGAAATCATCATTCCAACTATTGATTTTCCACAAAAATAACAGAAATCTAAGCTCAGAGACCATTGAAATTTAACGATTTCCTTGCGAGGTTTTCTCTGGAGCCCGAGAAAAAATACATTTTAAAATTCTTCCTGAAAATGCCAGAGTGCAGATGTTTCTTGGCTTAAAAAGCTATGTTCATAAATTCGCTCACACCATCAACGTCTTTTAACCTATTTCGGAGAATTGTACGAGACCTTTAAGCGTCGGTAAGGAAGCTTTGGCCATATGCCCCAGTCATATTTGAGGGCTACACTCAACTTTTCAGATTTATCCGTTCAATAGTTTGAACACTGCTTGCCAGAAACTTTCAGCTGTGACGACTACATGAAAAACCATGCTTTAACAGCCACTACTATCAAATATTTTCCTTCCTCTCCCAAAGATATTAACTATACTAACAAAACCATTAATAGAGAATCAAAATCTTACACTAAGTGTTGACGCTCATCACCCATTTTTCAACTTGTCCAACTTGTTTTTACCCCAAAGTATACCTATCACCTAATGCTACCTTTTCACTCTAGTTTCACCCCCGACTGTGTTATTGAACTCGCTGATAAACCGGTAACCGTTTAACAGTTATTTTTTTTCTTTTGTTCTTTGTAGTCTCTCTGTTTTTGTTTCGTTTATTTGTTAGATCTTTTGTTGTGGGTATCCGATATATCAAATTATGAGCGTTAAAGAGTTAACGCTACCATTAGGCCAGTAGCTACGTGAGATATGACAATAGGTGGTGTGCAACCAATCCCTCGAGATTCAAAAGACAAAGATATTTTCGCCATGTTGGATGAAATTATAATTGCAAATATAGAAAAACCTTTGTTAAGTTCATCCAACATGGTGGCCATGACGTAACGTGCACATCACCTATACCACAGTGTGTTTTTTTTATGATTTAACTCAGCCTGCTGTTTTTAAATTGGTAGAACTTATGAATAGAAAACAAAAATCACATTTCATGTCCGTTGTCTAAACAGATGTTGAAATAATTGTGTCTTGATTGATAATGAAACGAGTTTGTGATATTGAAACGAGATATTAATTAGTCTAGACGGTCGTGAGTATGGTCACCAATGCATTGGATGGAAGTACAGACAGTCGAGAGGTATTTGACGGTCTATGGAGGAAGTAGCTGCATAGACGTGATTGACTGGTGTGATATATTTTTGATGAAGAAATATGATAGTAATGGTAATAGTATTAATTAGAAGTTTTCTGTCAGGAGGCAGCCATCGTGGTGCTTGTCGAAAAACGTTTACGAATTAGATCAATAGACCTTTCCCGCATTCGATTCGAGGCCTGAGTCGACATTTTAAGACGTTTACTCTGTTTTGTCCCAGCTGTCGTCCAGGAGCATTGGATCAAATTCGCAGGGTTCGTACGGGTCCTCAAACACCATGAAAGTCCTTAAATTGGCACTTTGGAAAATTGAGTACAGTAAAAACCCGCTATTAAGAACCTCCCACTTATAAGAACCTCAGGCTAAAATTAAGAATTTTGTGTCCCTTAAAACAAGAACCTGTTTGAGCCTGATATTTGAAATAGGTTCTTATGTCAAAATCAGTTTGGAACTATACTGCAGCAAAGTGTTTAACAAAGTTGATACCAAAGGCAGATGTACCTTAGCCTTACAGTATCATCTGCGTAAAGCCGTAAGTACTGTACTGTAAGTTAATTTCATCCATTAAATAGTTTGACTTGCGGTTTCACAGTTTTTATACGGTAAAATAATTAAGAACCTTCAGTTCATAAGAACGTAAGACCCTGATTTTTCGTTAGATATCAAATATATAAAAGAACCTGTCCCAGGCTGATTTGGTAAAATGTAGATTCTTAATAGCGTGTTCTTATCTGTACTCAAGTGTCCCTAAATTTCATTTTTGTGCTGTCTCTTAACTCTTTCCTGTCCGAGGACTTTCCCGCAGACGAGTAAAATCGTCTGGCGTTAGCCAGAGTTAAATACTACTAGTCTCCAGAGGCACTGAGGACCTGTACGGACAGGAAGGAGTTAATGAAACTGATCCTTATTCTTATAACGATTGATCTAAGAAAAGATATTGTTAGGTGTTTCTGGTTGATTAACCGCAGGAGAGATGACGATAGGTCTGCTTGTTTGTACCGCAACGGTTTGTACCGTAGAAAATTCTCCCCAGTTCCTCTCTCTTGGATCCTTACAAATGGCTTAATTACACCATAAAAAAGTACTCAAAAAGTCCTTACAATTTATATTAAGATATTGGGACGAACCCCGAATTCGGGAAAGGTCAATTTATGCCAGGATGATTAATCTGAATAGCGTCCTTCGTTCTACCATTATGACGTTTTTCTTCCTTTTATCTCAGTAGATTTAAAAGAGTTCCTGAGTGCGAATGTTACCCAGTTGTAAAAGTCTAATGCACTTGGGCGTTGTTCTGTTCGGTAAGTATTGCGCTGCAAACTAGGGGTATACAAAGACAACCGTAGGTAAAGATTTAAGCCCTTCTCAGCCGCGAAGGGAAGTTAACTTGTGACAACTTGCGATGTCGCCAGTCAAACGGTGGCACAAGTCGCCACAAGTTCTTCATTTCTGCTAGTTTCCATGTTATTACTGCAAAGTTAGGAAAATAAAAAGCTCATCAATACCGTCCACCGTTTGACTTCGAGTTTTTCCTCTTCATAATCGGTTTGAAATGGCTCTTAAGGACGTCAAATTTGACGTTAAATTTGAGCAAGTCTAAGTTAGCCAGTAGTCATTGATCGCTCGGCGGTCAAATGAGGCACAATCTAAAACTTGCGGTGACTTGCTTTATCGTTTGATTGGGGCTTTAACAGATGACAAACAAGGATTTTGATTAAATCCCACAATTTTTGTATGTCAGTGTTTGAGATAGAGCAATTACAAATTGCTGTAAGTTGTGGTTAGCATACTCCAGTCCCTCCCTGCTGAGTCGTTTTGTCCCAAATGAAGAGTTGTAAAGTTAGCACAGGATGCGGGATTCAAGTTTGGGACGATTTTGCACCAGAGCTGTCTTCGTGGCTCGGAAATTGTAAGCGTAAAAATTCACCAAAGTAACCACTAACTTCAAGTGATTGACAAATCTTTGGCAATTTTGCTTTTTTTTCACGATCAAACGAATTTCCAACCTAACCAGATAAAGAATCGGACATAGTTTGACCCCCACTCTGGCTTGATGAGTTTTGAACGTGGCTTACAAAGTTATCGTTCGTGATCCAACGTTTTGACGAACTTCTGAAGGTGAGGTCTGATGATACAAATATGAATCTCATCCTCGGAGCCACTGTACCTGGTGAAGGCACCGAACCGGGGTGTCAAAACGTTTGGTCATATACGGTAGCTTTATAAGCTAGGTACGCAACTATAACAGCTAGAGACGCGTTAAACTATCTCTGGTTCTTTGCAGACTCTTTATGTTCTGTCAGTTTCGGCAGTACGTAACTTTCACTGTATTGGCGAAACTATTCGTCCGCTACCTCGAGGGTAAAGGAACGTATTTCAACCAGAAAAAACACATTATTTGACTCCCATTGAAATAAATTGTTTGGAACTCTCCATCCTGTTCCAGTTATCTAGATTCAACTAATTCTGTCGTTTTTCTCAAACTACTACGAACTCTACACGTCAAAGACGTTTGTCCCGAACTAAATATCCAAGTCCATTATTTTCACTTTCTTGAAACTATTCCAGGGGGATGTATCCCTTTGACGAGTACCCTTTGCTGGCAGAGTTAATGTCCAACTCACATTCTTTCCTCGCCTCGTCTCTGGTTATTAATTACTCATTCTCGATGATAATATTAGCGACAAATATGTTGAGATAAGTGGCTATGATATAGTACGGAAAGACAGAAATCGTGAGGGGGGTGGTGTTGCGATTTACTATAGGGACTATCTCAATGCTAAGAATAGAGAAGAA
>JBAHVQ010000457.1:403577-436309 GCA_036872915.1 Nanipora kamurai | reverse complement strand
AAAATCTCCTGAACTGGAGCATTGTAACCAGAAGTCATAGTGAATTAGCTGCTTAAACAATTTTAGATTACGATTTTTATTAAATATCATAATATTTTATCTTTTGTAGAGGTATGAGCTCATTTTTATTTCTATTTTATTAATTTGATCTGTTATAAATTGACGTTAATTGACCTTTCATTGTTAGAGATTTTTCTGATCAAGAAGGAATCTAAAGTATTAAAGAGGTCAGTAAAATCTGTGCTCTTCATTATTGAATAAAATATAAAGGAGTAAATTGCACCGAAAAGCCCTAAATTCCTAAAACAATCATTTCAAATAAAAGGAAAGAAAAGAAAATAACGGCTATACCTATATTAAAATGGACATTTTGTAATCTGGAAAAAAATATTGGTTTAAGAAGTTACCACCATGGAATCATCAATTGATCTACGCGATGAAAACCTGAGAGCAATAATTTGGTTTCATAAATATTAACATGAATAATTTTGATTTAACTCATTACGTTTTGTAATCGTAGGTAATTAGTATAGGTATTAGAGAGGGGCGAAGAGATCAACGAAAATAATGCTATTCATTTTTTTAAAAAAATTGAAGCGAATAATTGTTATAAAAGATTTCAAATATTTCGATGAAAAAAATCTTAACGGATTCCGCAACCATTGCTGATCTCAGCCTTGAGCAATATGATAACCCAAAGAAATCTTCGATAGTTTGGAACCGTAATTTCACTCTTATTTTGGATAAACATGTACCACTAAAAACGTAAACTAAGAGAAAAGCGTACCGTATACCGTTGATCGTTTAGTGATATTGATTTTTGTTCATGAGTTATTGAAGATTTAGTAATATATAAGTAAGGTACGTAATCACTTTAAACAGGCGAAGCAGAATTGCGGCAAGTTAAACTGTCATGGATATCATAAAAGTTATCCATCATAATGTCTCGAAACTTTGCAAGTTTACACAGACAACCGAACTGAAGAAGATAGTTCTAGTCACACAGTCGCTATAGTAACGGCTTTAATTTCCGGCCTCTAACTTTGGGTTTCAAAAATCTTTGTTTGACAACACAAATCGTAACAAAATATGAAAATAGTTCCAAAACTAACAAAAAATGGTGAGAAAAAAAGAAAATAAAAAAATTACTTTAACATAAATGCATCGTTGCCAAGGAAGCAAGAGATACCTCAGTAATAATATTTCACTATAAACGTCTTGGAAGATAAATTTTGGGGAAGCCACCAAATTTGGTGGAAATTTATTTAATATCGAGAAAATTCTCCCTGGTTGAAATCAACGTGAGAAATTTTCTTTCCACCGGTCTAAATAAGACGCCAGATAAAAAAAGCATCAATATAAATTATTTTGAAATTTAAACGCCCTAAATATACTTTCCAATAACTGGAATAATTACAAAACAGATCTGTTTATATGAGTCGGCAAATTAAGTTACCTAAGAAAAATCTCCTGAACTAGAATATCATAACCAAAAGCCAGGGTGAACAAGGTACTTAAATTAACATACGGAAAAGCTTATAAGGTCGATTTTAAATGTCGTAATGTTTTATCCTCCGTCTTAATTTCAATTCGATTAATTTGACTAATAATAAAATGAGATTTTTCTTTTCAAGGGGAAATGTGAAATATTAAAAACATCCGGGAAAATTGTTGCCTCTATTTTTTAAAATCAGAGTTACAGATAAATAAACATTATAAATAATATAATAAATAATATAATATAATATATAATAATTTATAAATATATATATATATACATATATATAATATATGTATAATATATATATAATAGAAATATATATTACATATAGATATATAACATATATATATATATATAATATATATATGATATATATACAATATATATAATATATATAATATATATAATATTTATAATATATATAATATATATGTAATATATATATATAATATATATAATATATAATATAGATATATATATAATATAAATATAGTAATAAATCAGTGTTACAAATACAAGAACACGCTTAATTAAATCATGATTTGTAAAATGTATAAAACAAAAGAATGATTACATAAATCAAATTGAGAATTTTCTAATCTGAGAAAAAATATACCTTTGAAGAGATCAACACTACAGAAACATCAGTTACTGCACTCACTAAAAAGTGAATACATAAACTTTTCTCTGAAATTTTATATAAAGTCAGTTCACTTGATGAATATTCGTTACTTCAGTGAGATTGTCTGCGTTAGTTCCGGCTCATTTACTATTCTTCATGATTCATTAGTCAACATTAGCTAAATTGCTGCTATGATATCTAACAATGTAATGAAGCCTTACTCCTCCCACTAAGGATCGACCATATGAATTAAGGATATGTAAAACGGATTGTCGTTCACTGGCATTACTTCAAGGGTTCCCAACTGACGAAGATTCGAAAATGGTCCTGGAATATTCTTTTTAATTTCATTATGGAACAAGTGCCTCGCAATAATAATTTCGTACAGTGATTGTCTTCTTTAAGTAAAAAACTAGATTTATCCGCGAGCAATGTTATAACGACCTGAATCCAAAAACAATCCTTGTAAACATACAGACAATTAGCTTTAGAAAAATAAAGCTTCTTGTCAAGCCCCATGGAAACGGTTTTCACAAAACATCAACTTGACATTTAAAAAAATATAGGACAAGAAATGCTTTCCTATTGTCACGTGAAAACGTCAATAGATAAGCTGTGAGTGGTAAAAATATGTAGTGATATGATAAAACTTGAATCAGTCCTGAGCTATTAGACGTGAACCTCAATCTTTTCATTAACGGATTTTCTACTCCTTCATTTGTTGACTGCCGATGGTCTGTTTGTAGAACAAGGTTTTACATGATGTAGTTGCTACTCCGAGTGACGAACCATACCGGAAAAGTAGAGAAAACTCTACTTGGCCCGACAGGGATTCGCATCCGCGACCTTCAATTTACTAGTCCGATGCTCTACCAACTGAGCCACAGGTCAAGTTGGGAGGTAGTCGCGAAATTGATTGTTTCGAAATATCAAGAGCCGAAGTAATATCAATTTCACGGCTAGCTCGCAGCTTGATCTGTGGCTCAGTTGGTAGAGCATTGGACAAGTAAACCGAAGGTCGCGGGTTCGAATCCCTGCCGGGCCAAGTAGGGTTTTCTCTACCTCTCCGGTATGGTTCGTCACTCGGAGTATCCTTCTACTCAAGCCAAGATTTTACATGTTCTCGTAATAAATAAGCAATTATTAGAAACTTATAGCTCAGTTAATCCAACAATAGTGCCAAAACATTGATGAAATGGAAAACTAGTGTTCACTTCAGCCGATTTTACTTTGATTTTAGTTCACGACATTAGCCGACTTGTTTAGATCGACCTCGGACTGACCCGAGACCACCTTCTTCTCAAGATGGACTAAACCTGATCTATCTATGATTGATGTCATTGACGTCGAGCATGCGCTCTTGGATCGTATTTTCCTTACATCGATCTCGTATCAAAAATGATTTCAGTCCAACTCAATCAGTCGTTTCATAAAAGATTAATAAGTAAGCCTTGGCCTAATTTATTTTTTTCAGAAGAGGGGTAAATCTCCCGATTTTCTACGGGTAACGGCAAGGTGCTTTCAGCACATTTTGTCCTAGACGCGTCAAATCACCGCAAGTGTTTTTAAAATCGGGCTTTAATAGTTATAAGTAGGAATATTTTCGGTATTTTTTGTCAGCTCTTATTACACTCCTTCACTAACCTGTAGTCGATAATCAGAACTATAAGAGTTATAGCCTCATATAATGTATGCAACAACTTTTCTTAAACCTGGCAAGTCCTGCAATGAGTTTTTCACTCTCAAAAAACTACCACTAACGCACTATTTAGCTCACCCAATCACAGACACTTGAAAAACGTTAAGGCCTTTTTCAAAGGTGATTGGTAACAGACTGAAAATACTTCTTACGTTGGAACAAACGATATTTGCGGTATCAAAAAGCATCCTGTATGTGCAGTGGCATTGAGGAGGCTGACCTAAACCTTACAATTATCCGAAAAATCTTATGACCTTGTTTGGTGGTCTTGAAATATGTTATCTGAATAGTTTTTAACTATTTGAACAAAATAACCTATACTTAACCTATACCTAAAGCATTAAGCACTAGTTCGACTGGCAATAAAAAATTAAATGTCTATATATTTACGCCTAAATATATAACAAATAATTTTATGATGTATATTCATAGATCTTTCAGTAACAGTTTATTTGTAGTGGTATCGAGGAGACATTACCGCAGACCGTCCTTAATCTCACAATTTCAGTTTGAGATTTTTTCTGTGAGCCGTTTGGTGGTCTTGTACCATTATTATCTTTATAGTTTTTAATTTTTTTGACGAATAACCTATATCTAATATTTAGCACCAAAAGCGTTTAACACCATTTCAAAAGGCAATAAAAGATAATATGACCGTTTATTTACACGTAAGCATGATACCTTAAATTTTTCAACTCAACATTTAAACTTGACAAAGGCTGTAACGTAACACGAATTTACCTAGATAGGATGTGTTCGTAATCAAGGATGGATCACAAATAGTTTTTTGACGAGCCTTTAACTTGTCTCAAATCTTAAATTTTTCGAGCTGCTTTTCACCTGATCTCTTCTCCGGACGGTTTCCTTTGGAGCTAAGGAGAGTACATAATAACTTACCGGTAATAACGTAGGGCAGATAGAACAAAAAGCAAAATGATAATTCAAAATTAAGCTATTATCAAGATTTGTCTTATTTTTATTGCCATATAGTGGTGACAGAGGAGTCGGTTTTTCTTAACTAGAGGGTCTCTTTTAGAAGCTCTATTGGAAAGTTACGCAAGGTAGAAAAATCCAAGCAATACCAATGGTTTGATAATCTCCCAAATGTCTTATGTAAATTGACAAAAGTTTTTCTTTATCAAAATGCTTTAAAAGAGTCATCAATACTAATTACAGTGCTATTTAGTGCTTGTTAAAATTTAAACAACACGGTTGAGTGATTGAGCATAATTTGAGTCAGCAAATGAAGGTCCGTAGAAATAATCTACTGGACTAGAACATTATAACTAGAACGGTAGAAGTCTGAGTGAGTAAGCTGCTTAAACAATCTTAGAAAAAATAATTAATATAGACATTAAATGTTGTAATTTTTTATCGTTCGTAGAGCGATTGGGTGGTTTAAATTTTGAATTGTTTCATTTGATTCGTAATAAAATTAGACTGACCTTTTAATGATAGCTCTTAGATTTTTCTGGTTAAGAAAAAAAGTGAAGTATTAAAGACATTAAATCTTAGGAAATTTTAGCTGATCAAACTGTGGAACGCCGAGCACTCAGAAAACTCTGAGTTCCAGACGGGACTCGAGCCCGCAACCTTCTGAATTCTAGCCAGACGCTCTTACCGTTGATCCACTAGAACTCAGATGGTTGAGCAAGGTTACTTTCGGTATTTAAACCTGGGACGAGCCGGTCGGCAATGACTTGCTGGACTGCAAGCCGTTAGATGTAGGTAAATCTCCAGTTTGATGATAATTTGAATTACGAGTTTTGCAGTTTGATGCTGTTAAAGTCTTAGGAAATTTTTGCTGATCAAACTGTGGAACGCCAAGGACTGCGTTCCAGAGAGCGACAAACATCAACAACAGTATCATCCAGAAATCTTAAATCAGACATAATATTTCTTCATTTAAACTGTATCCTTTTAAAGCACTTCTAAGTTGTTTTAAAATTTTTTCATAATTTGTGTATGCAAATTTACATTTTTGAGATTTACTACTGATATCAGAGTGTGTCATATAGCCTTTAATTAAAACTCCAAAACCGGTCAAAACACCTAAAATTATTGGATTTAGAGTAATTCTGCCTGCAATAGCACCGACCGAAGTTAAAACAATACTTGAAAATTTATAAATAAATTTATTTCTTTAAGTTTTTTATATTTCCAATCATAAAAAAATGCTAATTTGTGGTAATAAGAGTAAAGATTTATATATTTTTCTTTTTCCTCCGCTGATAAATTTTTGGAAATATGGTTGAATTTAATTGACATTTATTTTAAATAAAAAATAAAATGCATGAATTTAAAACTGTTATTCCAAAAAGCGATAAGGTGTGTTGTACATGTCCCTATTGTGATTTAAATTCTAACGAGCAATTAAAAGTTAAAATTTATTTTTCAACAAATCTACATGAAAAAAGAGATAATGCTAAAAAACTTGTGAAATCTGTAATTATAAAGCAAAAGGTTATTTGGACTTTTTTTGAACTGTAAAAATATACAATAAATAAAGAAATGAGTTTATTTTATTGTTACCAAGAACGAAACAAAAACAAAGATGAAGAAGAAAAATAAAAAGAGTATTTATCTAAAAAAAAAGGTGGAACTGCAACTGGTAATTTATTTGCAGCTAATTTTACAGTCAAAGGTGTGGCTGCAATTTCCAACGCATTAATTATAAACACAAATTTACATCTGATGCAAATTTAAATAATGTAGCTATGGATAACGCAACAGTTAAAAAAAAAAAACTCCAACAAATAATTTAGATATTGTAAATTTAACTTATATAAATAACTTGTTTTTAGAGACAATAATTTTAAATAAATTTAAAGAAATAAATGGCGCACTATATTTACCAGATAAAATGTGGGGTAATAATTTTAAGATTACAGATAGTACTCAAAAAATATCTTTAATTTATGACAAATCATTTTCTTATAACGACGCCTTTCAAACAAATATCAGCAAACAACCGGTCCTTTGTTCAAAATCAGAAAGAATAAATAATAGATATTTTATAAAATTTGATTACAATAATTGTAATTATTTTTCTTTAACTCCAGTTACCGGGGTACCAAATATAACAATCTTTTTATAGTTTATAAGATGAATAGTTAAACTAAACATCATTTTCAGCAAAAAAATGTTTATTTAGACAAAATGATACATTTTTATTTTTTGCACGATCTGATGATATAACCATTTCAAATGGTATGATTCAAAAGTTTTCGATCGGCTCAAGAAATGTTTCAATTGTTTCTTATAAAAATAAAGCAAACCCAGGTGAAATAAATAAATGGATTTGTTTATCTATACACTTGGATGATTATAGCTCGCCATGAACTAGTAAAAGTTCAGTTTATTGTGAAGGTCAAAAATTATTGAACTTTACTTCGGTAGGTGGAGTAAGGTATACTGGTGGTTTAACAATTGGGGGTTTGGCAGTTGATGGTGTATCATTTACTGATAGGTGTGTTTTCAATAGCCGGAACTGGAATATTTGATGGAGATATAGCTTTAATTATTTTTCAAAAAGGAATTATGACTGAAAAAGGTATTTTACTTTACCATGAAGTATTTTGTGAAAAATGGTATAAAATTGAACACATACCAATAAATCTTTAAAAAAATATAAGGGATAAAGATTTTTTTTCATACTTTAAAAAGTATGAAAAAATTATAAAGACTTTAAATTCTTCTTCTTTTACTCTTGTTTTTCTTCTTGTTCTTCCTCTGTAGAGTTTTATGTTCAATTACATGTTTTCCAACTATAATTCCTCCGCTTACAATTCCTAAAGATAGCAAATAAGGTGTTATTTTTTCGACTAAAGATTTTACATCCCTTTTTAAAAGTTTATCTTTTTGTAAATCTTTATCTAATTCTTCCACACTCTCTACGGCGTCTAACCCCCCATTAAATCTGCTAATTTAGAAATTAATAAATCTGTTAAAAAACAATTTGCTTTTTCTCTTTGGTTTGCTCTATATTCTGTGTAAATTTTTAAGATAATTTTATCAGATGCTTTATTGATGTTTTTAACTCTTTGACTAATTTCTCCATCTTCTGATAATTTCATTAATTGTAATCCTTTCTTTTCTACATCATCAAGTTCTTCAGTGTCATTGTTGGAATTTCCTTTTCATCAATTTTTTGGTTTGGATTTTCTGGCGATGCGCTTTGATTTTCCATTTTTTTAAAATTTATTTTAGAATTTTTTTTTTATTCAAGTTTATAACCATATGGATGTCTTAAGTTAATTTCTAATTTAGAGTGTTTTTTAGATTTTAAAAAATTTTTAATTTTATGCAGTTCTTCTTTATCTTCTACATCTAAATAATCTTCAATAATTGTTTTCATATCTTTTTTATTTGGATTATAAAAACTCACTAATTTACTTATATTTTTCTCAAAAAGGTTTTGCAAAGGACGTTAATTGTTGAGTGATAACAATTGTGCTTAAGCAATAATGCCTGGCAGAAAACCCTAGTTTTATGAGCTCGGAAGTTCTGCTTTTTACAAATTGTCCGCTAGCACAATCATCTAAAATAATTATTTAACAATAGATTTTAATTATTGTTCAACATAATCTTGGTCACAAGGCATGACAAAAAAATTTACATCATCCAAATATTCCCATTCTCTATAAGTTTTATTGTATTCAAACATTGGACAAATTAAATACAGTAATTAAAATCAAAATATTGAAAATATTCTTTTTCTAACATTTTTAAAAGATACTATGTTTTTCCACACACAGTCATGCCAACAATAATCATGTTAAAAGGTTTTAGCTTTAGCACTTTGCTTTTTCCACTATTTTCATCCTTTAGACACTCGCTTTGCTCGTTTTCCAGATTCATCACTTTGCTTTATATTTTTAAAATATTTGTTTTTTAATATTGAATTGAAGCAAGATCTTTATTTACAATATTTAAAATCCCATCCGACAAAACATATATTTTACAAGTTACATTTGCAGTTGTTGTTTTTTTAGTAATTTCTAACAAAAGTCCAGATTGTGTATATACTAATCGTTTTCCGTGCCTGTTGAAAAAGGGTCATTTGTGCTTCTTAAATCTATAACTAAAGCAAATTTATCTTTGAAAAAATCTTGAAAAGCCAGATCTTGTTCTTTTCCAAGGAGTGTAAAAAGTCTTGTAGTTTCTTTCTAAAATCTAGATTTTGGAATTCCTTGACTATTAATAAGATTTGGAACTCCTTCTACAGTCGCTTTAACACTTTCAATATTTGGGTAAACAAATTCTTCACTGTCAGTTACAGTTTTATTTTTAAACAGTAAAACAACAACTTTCATACTTCTTCTTGGTAAATTTATAGTTTCATTATGTGTTGTTTGGTCTTTATCCCATTCTACAGATTTCAGTAAAGTTACATGCTCATAAATTAAAGATCTTCCTGTTGTAAATCCAGTGAAAACTTCTCCAACCAAATCTTGATTTTCTATAGTTTCATATTCCAATTCTAAATTTTCTAAACACTTTGACCACTTTGAGCAATCATAATATCTATTGCTTTTGCTAAAGTAATAACAAATTGAAAATTATTAAACATGTGAAATCGAGCATAAAATCCATGATCTTGTAAAATTTTTCCAAGTTAAATGTTTTGTTTTTTACTAAACACATCCAACATTAACCTATCGCTAAGTTTTGAAGCATTTTCAGATTTTGCTCCAGAATCATCTCTAGATTTTATTTTTCTTAAATTTCCATTTGCAATTCTGAATGCTAACAAATCTCTACGCTCTTTTTATGTTTTCCACGAATCTTTATAAAACCCCAAAAGACTTTCTCCAGTGTTGTCATAAAAAATTTCTCCAGCAAACTCCATTACAAGTCTTTCTACCAGTAATTGACTTAAATTATTTAAAAACCAAGATTTTGTATTTGCATTTTTAAAATCAAACATGAGGTAAAACGAATCTGATACTAAACAAGAATTACTTTTTAATTTTGGAATATCAATATGAATTTCTTCTCTGGGGCTTGCTTTATTCGAATTAAAAGTGACGACGTGTCTTGTTCTTATTCCTTTAATTTCTGACATTTTTAATCTTCTAAAACCAGGTTCTAATCCCTTTGTTCTTGTTAACGTTATTTATTTGTTTATTTATAGAATCCTTTGTTAAAATATTTTTTATTTTCTTTTTCTTCTTTGTTTATCTTGTTCATATAAAAAATAGGCTAGCACAATTGCTAAAATCCATAAATTTTGTGTTAAAAAATCTTTGTACAAGATTATCATATTCACTGTCTAATTCCTCCACATTCATATATTCATATTGTGAATACTTTTTATCCATATCTTTCATTTCAAAATCTTCGAATCCACCTTCTGCCATTATATTTTATTTTTTATATTTTATTTATTTTTAACAAATCTTTTACATCTTTTTCTGGAATCCAAGAATTGTGTTTAGAATCATATCCTAACCATTTTACCAAGACCATATTTTCACCATTAACTTTTTTTCTTTTTAATATTTTTTCAACTTGATAAAAATCAATTACTTTTTCATCTACAAAAGATAGCTCTTGCTCATAAAATTTTCCAAGAATGGGTTCTCCTTTCAGGTCTTCTAATTCGTACATGTTTGGATCACCTCTAAAAACTTTAACAATTTTAAAAATTTCTTCTGTAAAATTAGCTTCGTAACCTTTCATAAAAAATTTTTATATTTACTTATTCGAACTGTATCTCCAATTTTAAATTTTGGGATTGCAAACTCTCCTAATCCATAACCATAAAGTGTAAGCCATACTTGATCTTTATTCGAAAAATTTATATTTGCAGGTTTCATAAAAATACTACTGTGTTTACTAAAATTATAATTTTTTACCAATTGATCCAAAACATTAATCCAACCATATTTCCCTACACTATTACTAGAGTTTGTAGAAAAATATTCGATATTTTTTTTCCATCAAATCTTGTTTTAAATTGTTTGAATAATTCTTCTATTGCTTTTATCATATTTTTTGTGTCTTTTCTATAAATTGGAATAGCAAATGCATATCAACTTAGAATTTCTGCACCTGTTAAAATCCAAAAATATTCATTATTTTTATTTTGATATTTTTTCATATCAACTAAATCTATTTGAGTTTGTTCTGCCAAATCTTTAACAAATGTTTTTTTGGAACTTAAATTTTTTTTTGAATTGGCTTATATCCCGTATATGTATCTTGTGTTTTTAGCCAATCCATGACCATTTTTCTAGAGACACTTAACCCATTTTCTTTTGCTTTTTGATAAAGTTTCTCTGCAGATCTATAACCTGTAGTTGGATCATGATATAAATTTTGTAACACTTGTTCTATTTGCAATGCGCTTTGCAAAAAATCTTTTTCCTTTAGACTCATTTATTTTTACTTTATATAAAGTTCTAAAAGTATACCTCCAATTTCTTTCCCATTATTTGTAGAAACTTCAAAGTTGAAAGAATTATAAAGTTTTTTTGTAAATACAATCTTGACTATCTATATTTTTAAAATTATTCCTTTCAATTCCTATGTAACTATTCCTTTCAAAGATTGAGTTGGAGTGATTGGAATACAAGTCATTAAATTTGTTCTTTTTCCATTGAGATTGAAATTTTTTGAAGAATCTACTGCATCACAATAAATATTTGTAAAACATAATCCTTGGTTTATATTTACAACATTATCACTTACTACAGTTGTATTCTTTGTCAAAGATTCATTTTTATTAAATCCAAGCAATAAATCCAAATTTTTTAAATTTAAATCTTTATCTGATGAAATTGTACATTTTCCATTTTCCAGTGTTTGTGTTAAAGTTATTTTTCTGTTATTTTCTTTAAATTTTTCTGCCAACATTTTAAAAGTCCAATATCCAGGGTTGAGTGTAATTTCTGTATTATCATATGTAAAAGTGTCATTATCATTTAGGAAAACAATATTATAATCCCAAAATATTGTTGCTGATTTCAATAATAAATTTCAGAGCAATTGTCATTTTGTGTTAAAGTTTTTTCCCAAATTTAATTTTGGTTCTTTTCCTTTAATAAATACTGTGAGCTTTGTGAACTCTGTTATCTTCTTCAGATTCATCGCTTTGCTTGCTTTAATTTTATAATCTTTAAATAAAGTAAAATGAGCTCGGAAGCAAGTAAAAAATATTATGGAGAACATTATGAGCAAGTTGTTAAGGATAGTAAAATGCAAAAAGAAAAATTAAGACAAAATTTTTTAAAACAATATCCGAATGTAGATTTATCTAAATTTGAATTTGATGTAACATTTAACCAAGATGGCGTTTTTGAAGGTGGAAATGTCTATTATAAAGTGGATGAGAGAGAATCTTATGATATAGAGTCTGAAACTTTTAAAAATAATAAAGATTGGACAAAGTATCTTTATTCTAATAAAAAAAAACGGGATTTTCAAAAAATATGGAAAGTTGGTGGAACGGTTATGGAATTACCAAAAGGTAAAAGACATGTTTGATTTTGATGGAGAAAATTATTATTGGGATAATTTTCCAACAGAATATGTTTAAGATTATCAAATAAATATTTTTAGAATTTATGTTAATGATACAGATTATATTTTAAGCAATTTTTCATCTTTAAAAATTTCTTCATACAGTTTTCAGCCAACTAATCGAACAAAATGGGATCTAAAAGAATCTTATTTTCAATCTATAATTGGAACATGGATTGCAACTTATGTATATGGCATTTCTATCCAACATTTAAAGTTTAATTCAGACACACCAAAACAAATTAATCCTCTTATGAAATTTCATTTATACTTTACAGTTAATAGAATAATGCGAGAATTTGAAACAGTTCCTTTATCAGAAATTAACTATATTATGAATAAATACATAGCAGTTTTTTGTTTAACATATCATTTAGCAGAATGGACTTGAAAAGAAATTTTAGGAATTGAAAAAGAACATTTAGGACAAGATTAGTTGGTCTAGATCCACCAAATTTTATAAACATTATCCTGGAGAAATTAGAGATTCACAAAACGACTATAAAATGTTTATTCCAAAAATTTCAAACGGGCTACCCTTAAATGGAACAGAGTTACTGAATCAAAGTATCAAAGCTGATGTTTATTCCATCTTGGGTGCGCAGGCAAGAACAAAACAAAGTATTTTTGGTGACAGAGCGTCAGCCCTGGAAACACAAAAAGATTTTCGACAGGTTGTACAAGATTCTATTATATACTATAATACCTCCGTATGAATTAATAATATGAATAATGCAATCTCTGTGACCATGGTCATTTTAAATATGGCTATAAGTCCAACATTGTGGTTAATCCATAGCAATTTAATTATTTTAAAAAACCCAATCCCTGGATACAATAATAAACTTAGAGTTTCTGGAAAAAGTCTTAATTTTGGTTTAAATAAAAATCTAAATTATTATAAGCCAAATTCAAGTGAAGCACACCAATGCAAAAAACAACTTATTCAAGAAAAAGTTATAAATCATTTAGGTAATTTTGATAAAGACAAAGTAAAAGACAAAGATAAATATGAAACGAAAAGTATTAAATTATTAAAAAAAGAAGAAGTAAAACCTCAAAATGCAAAGCGCATGGTAACAAAACCCACCAAGGCAACTTTAAATACATTTACCAATACCAACAACTCTAATTGAAAATTTGTTTTAGGTGGATCATTAATCACTGGATTTTTATTATCAAAATATTTAAAATTTTAGTTGACTACAAACAAAATCCAAGTAAACTTTGAAGTTTTTTAAGTGCTCTTTAAAATTACTTATATTCTATTTAAATTCTCTTCAAGTAAAACTTGAGTAAAGTTTAAACAAAATCCAAGTAATCTTTAAGGATTTTTAAGTGCTCTTTAAAATTACTTATATTCTATTTAAAATTATATTAAAAAAGTATATAAATAAATAAACAAAATGGAAAACAAGCAAAGCACACCAGCGCATAACAAGGATAATGAGCAAAGCCCACCTAGAATTACAAAAGTGGAAAAAAAAGAAAAAACCAGCGTAATTCGCGTAAAAGACCCTGAAAAGTAGAAATGGGGAAACGGCTTGCTGCAACCTCTCGATAGGCAAAAGCAGGAGCTAAAATGAAAAGAGAAGCCAGCAAAGCAACGCAAAACGCAATGTTTGAATTTGATTTAGAATATAATTATAAATTTATATTTGGAGTTGTAGGGACCCTAGCTACTGTTGGAAGTTTAGATTATGCTTATAAACAATTTAATCAACAAAATTTAGAACTCACAAAAGAAAAACATCAAGAAAAACAACAGGAAAATGAAGCAAGTGAAGCACAGCAAAGCCGAGCAGAGCTCCGTGTTAATAAATTTAACAAAAAACAAGAAAATAAATCTAAAAAAAAAGGAAAAGGCAAAGCGTTTCACGATAAAAAGGAGAAAACAACATGTGTAGATAGTTTTGACTGAGTTTTGCTTAGATTTGCCTTTAAAAATTTTTTTTGATAAAGAAAAATACTTATAAAATAAAATAATGAGTACAGTAAACCAAAAAGATTTAATGAACGAATTATACAATGCAGCACTTATAACAGCTGGAGTTGTAGGATTTTCGATGATTACTAAAAAAAATTGCAGGGCAAGAATTGGGAACACTAACCACTTTAAAAGGAAATGTACCAGTATTGTGAGTATCAGTCGGAGAAGGAGTGAAGGAGAATTATAATTGTGATGGGGTTAATTTCCCATGTGGATTTTCAGATTTTACCAAATTTGAAAAAAAATGATGACATTGCAATCAATGTGTTTGGATATAATGAAGAAGAGAGTAAATATGAAAATGACAAGATAAAAAAGGAATTTTTTCCTTGGAGAGTCTCTAAAAACAAATGTGAAAAAGAACGAATTAACATATTGTTGATAAGTAACGAAAACGGCGATAGACATTATTGTTTAATTAAAAACATGAGTAGATTATTTTCAAGTCAAGTAAATAGGCATAAAGAAAAATTACATATTGGCCATTAATGTTTACAACATTTTAGAAATGAAAAAACTCTTGAAGATCATTGGGATACTGTTCAAAATATAAATGTGGAAAAACAGTTTATCCTAAAGTGGGTGAAAAATTAAAATTTAAAAATTATTTAAAAAAAATGCACAATGTCCCATTTTCAATTTATGCAGATTGGGAATGTAAATTAGAATCTAAGAATAAAGATATTGGAGATAACACTAAACAATTTCAAAAACATAAACCGTCTGGATATTGCTGTTTGATAAAATGTTTTGATGATAATTTATTTCAACCAAAATTAGTAAAATACACTAAAAAATATGAAGATTAAGATGTTTCTGTTAAATTTGTAGAGAGTTTAGAAAATAATATTAAAAAATACATGAGCAATTTAAATTTCCAAAAAGAATAATATTCAGAGAAAATGAAAATAAAAGGTTTTGAAAAAGCAACACATTGCTATGGCTGTGGAGCTGGCTTTGTTGAGCAAAGCGGTGTGCCTAAAGAATTTTAAAAAATAAAGAAGAATTTCAAAAAATGGATTGTTTATTCATGAATGATGAAATATCTCAAGAAGAATTTAAAGATGATATGGAAAAAAACAAAAGAAAAAAACAACACAAGTTAAAAACATCTAAAAATTGTAAATAAAGTTAGAGACCACTGTCATTGCACCAGATTGTATCGTGGGGCTGCGTCTGTTGGTTGCAATTCAAAAATGAAAAATCCAAAATTTATCCCAGTAATATTTCACAATTTAGAAGGTTATGATAGTCATTTTGTTAATCAAAATATTAGGAATTACAGAGGGTGAAATTAACTGCATTCCCAAAACTGAAGAAAAATACATTTCATTTACAAAAGAGATTGTTGTTGATAATTTTGAGTCAAAGTAAATAATTACAGAAAACCGATTTAAAAGTTGATGTAGAGAAAATATTATTGAATATGAAAAATTTAGTGATGAAAAAGATGTAGTGACGAATAAAATTACAGAATTGATTCATGTTAAAAAACAAATTAGATTCATCGACAGTTTTAAATTTATGAGTAAATCTTTAAGTAGCCTTGAGCAGTGTATAAAAGGCGGACTCTGGCGCATTTTTGGTGAGTCAGCATTTTTTCGGCTTCTAGAATGATCCATAGCCACGCCCACTTTTATGACGTCACAGGCCGTCTGCATTTTGAACAATTAATGAGCTAGGATTTGGGGAGAAAATCTTTAATTTTGGTAAAATATTTTCAAATTCCAACTTTGGTTTCTGCGCATGTTTTCTGCGCATATCATTAATTGATGCGATTGCTTGACCCTGACCTCGGGAATTTTGAATAATTAGTGAGCTTGTTCCCTACTTAAAGAAAAAGTTTTATACAATAAAATGACAAATTACATTTTTGAAGAAGTTGAACAATTGTTTGTGGATGGAAAGATGTCTGTAGACGATTTTAAAAGAGATATTGATAGTTTTGATGTCAGCAAGATTGACGATGAAGACATTTATAAATTGATTAAAAAACTTTTAGACATTAGTATAAAGGGAAAATTGAATTTGAAATTGATTTTTTAAAAAGTTTTTATAAAGAAAATAGTCCCATGAAGAAGATTAAGAGTGAATTCTCTTTAAAGAAAAATAAAAGTATAAATAAAGGACCTATGGATAGTGAATTCTCTTTAAAGAAAAATAAAAGTATAAATAAAGGACCTCTGGAGGGAGAAAATTTATTAGACACAGATGTTCCAAATATTAATGTTCCAACGATTCAACCAACAAAGTATATTTCCAATGATTAAAAGTTTGATTAAAATTAGCAGAGAGCGAGTTGATAATATATTTAAAAAGAGTAAAACAGTTCTTGTTGATTTATTTGATAAATATAAAAGTTGTGCTAAGAGAAGGACAACCAGTTGGTTTAACTTTTTAAGAGACAACGTTTTGGACGTATTTAGTAATTTACAAGGAAAGGTAATTAAGCCAACAGAAAAGAAAACTCAATCTGCATCAATTAGATTTAAATTGGATAAAGAGGCTTTAAATGTTGCAAAAAGATTTGTTATAGACTTAAAAACTGAATTATCACTGCATGATCTATTGAGCGTGTTGGAAAGAGTTAGACTTTTGTGATTAAAAAGTTTAAAAGAAATTTGGGTGTATTTGACAACAAAAAAGCTGGTACAAAGCAGCAATTGACTCTAAAGTGTATGATGAAAAAAACAGATCCCGTTACCGGAGAAGGAACTATGAATGGGGCACATTTTCACAGCCATTATGAAGAAATGTATGTTGGAAGTAATTTTGAAGAAATTTATGATAAAATGAGAAATAAAATTATTAAAAATTTTAAAGAATATTTGAAAAATTCGAGTTTGTGGAGATTTCATAGAAATTTAAAATTAATTCGCAATGTGAACAAAATTAAGCAATTAAGCAGATCATCTTATATTCCCCTTTCAGGATTATTACAAAGTAAAAAAGCAATTATTAATCCACAAAATGATGACCAAAAATGTCTTCTTTGGTGTGTTGCAATAAGTGAAGTTTTGAAAACCACCCCAAATTTGAAAGACGCTGGTAGAATTACAAAAACGTTGAAAGAAAAGGCTAAAAGTTATAATTGTGATGGGGTTAATTGGCCCTGCACATTTTCGGACATTCATCACTTTGAAAAAAACAACAACATTGCAATAAATGTTTTTGGGTATGATGATTACAAAAAATTTGGTAAAGAGAAAAATAAAATTTATCCATTAAGGGTTAGTAAGTATTCTTGTGATCATGATAAAATTGTGAACCTTTTAACGATAAATTGTTTGGGCTTGAACTTGGAAGGATTGAAGGACTTGACTGAGTTGGTTGAAGAAACAATTTTTAATCGTCATGAAGTGGAAAGACACTATTGCCTGATAAAAAACATGAGTAGACTATTTTCGGACCAAGTGAATAGTCATAAAGGGAAGATATATATTTGTAATTATTGCTTGCAACATTTTAAAAGACTTATAAAGAACATTTGGAGTATTGCACAAAGCATGAATGTGGAAAAACTGTTTACCCAAAGTTGTGGGAAATATTGAAGTTTAAAAATTATGAAAAAAATGCATAATGTTCCGTTTGTGATTTACGCCGACTTTGAATGTACACTGACTGATGAGGGAGATAAGTATATAGGAAACAAAACTGAACAATTTCAAAAGCATGAACCATCAGGGTACTGTTATCTTATAAAATGTTTTGATGACTTTGTGTTTCAACCAAAATTATTTAAATATCCAAAAAAGAGGGATGCATTTCTGATAAATTTGTTAAAAGTTTGGAAGAAAACATTAAAAGAATACACAAACAATTTAAATTTCCAAAGAAGATAATAATGACTAAAAATGATAAAGAAAATTTTAAAAAAGCAACACAATGTTATGCATGTGGATAGACTTTGAAAAAAAACTAGGAGAGATTGAGGAAAAGCTTAAAGAAATTGAAAAAGAACTTGAGGCCGCTGGTGAGGCTCAGGATAGTACAGAAGTCTCAAAAACGGATATTGGATCGCCAGATCCAGAGTACGACAGACTTTTTCAAAAAATAGATGAAATGTACATGAATGATGAAATTACTGTAAAAGAATTTAAAGAATGTATAGATCGTCTGGAAAGCTCAGGGCCTAAGCTCAAAAAATTTGAAAAGAAGGTAATGGAAAAACAAAACCTAAAAAATAAGAAAAAACTTGAAAAAGATCAAGAAAAATTATAAAAGACTAAAAAGGAAGAAATTGAAAATAAAGCCAGAGATCATTGTCATTACACTGGCTTTTATTGTGGAGCGGCATATGCAAGTTGTAATATAAGAAGAAAAAAACCTAAATTTGTACCTGTTATATTCCACAATTTGCAAAATTATGATAGTCATTTGTTTGTAAAAAACTTGGGACTTACAAAGGAGAAATTAATTGTATACCAAAAACTGAAGAAAAATACATTAGTTTCACAAAAGAAAATGCCGTTGAAGAGTTTGAAAAAACAAGTGTTCGTGCTGAATATGAATTGACTGCATGAATTGACTGAAAAGAACTGACTGCATTTAATTATTTTTTAATTTTTTATTTTAATAATATTAATTAATTAATAATGACGATGATAGTGATTTTGTATTAATTGATGATGGTTCTGAATTTTTTTGTAAGATTAAAGGAAAATTTCAAGTCAAAAGACAACTCAGATTCATTGATAGTTTTAAATTCATGGCAAGTAGTTTGGCAAATTTAGTTAAAAACTTAGACAAGAGCCAATTAAATATTGTAAAAAAGTTTTATGTAGATGAAAAAAAGATGGAGTTGTTTATTAGAAAAGGTGTGTTTCCATATGATTGGTTTAATTCTATTGAAAAACTAAATGAAGAAAAATTACCCCCAACTGAAGAATTTTATTGAAAATTAAATGACGAAAACATAAGTGACGAAGACTATGCCCATGCACAAAATGTTTGCAAAATGTTTGGTATTAAAAACATGAGAGAATACCATGACTTGTACTTGAAGACTCATGTGATATTATTGACTGATGTGTTTGAAAATTTTAGAAAAGTTTGTAAAGAAAATTATAAATTGGACCCAGCTTGGTATTACACTAGTCCTGGATTAGCTTGGGAAGCAATGTTAAAAATGACAAAAATTGAACTGGATCTATTATCAGATCCACAAATGTATTTAAAGATTGAAAATGGAATTAGGGTGGGGTGTCTATCATCACAAAAAGACATGTCGAGGCGAACAATAAATATATGAAAGATTATGATAAGAAAAAAGGTGATATTTATTTGCCTTATTTAGACGCTAATAACCTTTACGGACGAGCTATGAGTAAACCACTTCCTGTAAAAGATTTTGAGTGGATGACAGAAAAAGAATTTTGTTAACTGGAAAAACATGCCTTGAATATTAGAAGTTGATTTAGAATATGCCATAGAACTCCACGATCTCCACAATGATTATCTGTTGGCCCCAGAGAATTTAAAAATGGGAACAGTTAATAAATTGGTCCCCACATTGAATGATAAGAAGAAATATGCATTACATCGTCAGAATTTAGAATTGTATGAAAAATTAGGATTAAAAATAACCAAAATTCATAAAGGAATTAAGTTTTATGAACAAGACTTTTTAAAGGGCTACATTGATTTAAATACCAGACTTAGGACACAGGGAAATAATTACTTTGAGAAGGACATTTTTAAATTGATGAACAACTCTGTGTTTGGAAAAACAATGGAAAACGTAAGAAACAGAGTTGACATAAATTTGGTGAGCACAGAACAAAAAGCTTTAAAATTGTTTTCAAAAACAGACTTTGACAAAAGAACAATATTTTCAGAAAATTTGATTGCTATTCATATGAAGCGTAAAGAGGTAAAATTAAACAAACCAATATACTTGGGAATGTCAATTTTAGATTTGTCAAAAACATTAATGTATAATTTTCATTATAACTATATCAAAGAAAAATATGGTGAGGACGCCGCATTGTTGTTCACAGACACAGACAGTTTAATGTATGAGTTGAAGACAAACGATATTTACAAACACATAAACCCCCATGTTGAATCAATGTTTGACACATCAAATTACCCAAAAGAACACCCTTGTTGAATTAAAGTGGGTTAAACAAGAAAGTTATTGTGATGATGAAGGATGAGTGGGGAGGAAAGCAGATTAAAGAGTTTGTGGGGCTGAGAGCAAAGTTATACTCCTATTTAATGGATGGTGACAAAGACAGCAAAGATGAGGTAAAGAAGTGTAAGGGGGTGAAGCAAAATGTTATAAAAAAAAGGTATTAATTTTGATGATTACAAAGATTGTTTGTTTGAAGAAAAAAATCAGACCAGGAGGATGAACTTGATAAGACATAGAAAGCATCTTTTGTTTACAGAAACATTAGATAAAGTAGCGTTGTCATCAAAAGATGATAAAAGAATAATTATGAACAATAAAATTGAAACTTTATCTTATGGACATTATATGGCTGATATGATTGAAGATTATGAAAAGATATTTGGGTTTTCTCCTTAAATCACACAAAGTGCTCATCGCGCGAATCGCTCAGGAACGTAGTTCCAGGATCGAAGATCCAACGTTTTGCTTTATATATAAATTTTTCTTTAAAAAATGTCTTACAAGAATGAATTAATTTCAAAAGCTAGAGAAAATAGTTTTAAGTATTTTTATCAATGTAAAAATGGATCAAGGCTTTTAACTATAAATGAATTGGAGGACGCCTTGGGGTTGGTTAAGACAAGTTTTTGTAAAACAACCCAAATTAAAGTTAAGGTGAGTGTTGCGTGAGTCGAAACATGTTATGAGTCAATAAATTCTTGTGCAAAAGCATTGGGTGTATTGCCTTGCACAATAAAAGCTCGCTGTCAAAAATTATAAAACTTGAATAAACATGGACGACTTTATGAAATTCGTTATTTATGAAATTTTAAAATGTTTTAAATTCATTAAATTTAAGAAATTTAAACAATTTTTGATAAAACATAGCAGCCAGTTAATCCCATGAAAGACCCAACTACGAATTGATATTCTTTCATTTCATCTGAAGGTCGATAATAATTTTCCAATTTTGGTTTATTTTTCAAATTTAAATTTAACTCCATCTGGCTCCTTTTAAGGTCTTGTTCAACTTTTCCCAAATAGTGTAATTATTTGTTTGTGGCATTTATATCATTATTTGCTTCATGAATTTCCCTCTGCAGCTGTCAATTTTGTCTTTTTTCTTTTAACTTGCTCTTCATACCATTTTTCTTTGTCTTTTGATAATTGTTCCATTGCCAAATTATGTCTTTTCATTTCCTTTTCATAGACTGTGTGGTTTAATTTACCAAATAAAACCCCTGCGCCAGCAAAAGCAATCGCGTTAAATAATCCTCCAGCTATTATACTTGCTATTTATTTTTATCAATTTAATATTTAGTTGTTTTTTCACCTTCGGTTCAGGATTTAAAAGGGTCTGCAGGAATCCATTTTTCCTCCTGTGCATACTTTACTTCCATAGTTCCAGCTGTCACTCCCGCTGCCAATTTTGCCGTTCCTTTTAAACTACTAGGAGTACTCAAGTCTTGTCCTGCTAGTTTTTTGAATGCCATCAACAACCTATACAGCTCCTAGTGTGATTAAAGCCGAATCATAAAATTCATTCATCAAGTCTTTGTTCATTTATTTATAATAAACTTTTAAAAATTTTTTTTATCACAGCTCAATCTAAGCTATCAAGATGTCTACAGTACGTTTTTTTCGTTTTTCAAAGGTTTTTCAGTAGGTTCATTTGGTGATTCTTCTTTCACAATTTCCACAATTTCTAATTTATGTTTATTAAATTGTTTACAAGCGTAATATAACCCTCCAACATCAGCTAAAGATCCTATAAAACCAAAGATAAAGTTGTAGTTATAACCCACTTCTACGTCCAATTTGGCTTGTTCAGCTTTTGTCTCTTCAAGCCTTTTCATTTTAGCTTTAGCTTCTGCTTCTTTAGAAATTGCCGCAAGTTTTTTTCCTAAAGCAACTTTTCTGGGATCTTTTACCCTTTCAGGTTTATCGGTTTTCTCTGGTTTTGTTATGGTGTTTTGTTCATTGTTCACCTTTGGTTCATAGTTCGCTTTCAATTCATTGTCCATTTATTTATTCATTTAATAAGATTTTAAAAAAAAATTCAGTTATTCAAATTTTATTTAAGATTATTGAAATTTTATTCAAATCTATTTAAAGCTATTTAAATTTTATTAAAATTTTATTCAAACTTTATTCAAATCAATTTAAAGTACCTTGCAAGTAAAAGTCCAGCAATTAATAACCCACCTAAAGCAAAATTCATATTTGTCGTATGACTTTTAATATTTTTGTCATAATTCACTTTACTAAATTTTGTAGACATTATTTGTATTTCATTTAAATAAGGCTTTTTTGACGCTGCAAAACGTCTTTTTGGAGACTCAAAAATATCATTTACCGTTTTGCGGCCAGCTTTACAGTTTTTATCATTTTCTGTAATGTTCAATTCCTTAATTTTCTTCACTTTGTCCACTAAATGATCTGATTCTTTATCTTCATTCATTTTTTCTATTTCACCAAGTTTTTTTTTATTTATTTTAGGGTTAACGCCAAATTTCATATCTTTGTTTGCAACTACGATGATCTTATTAAATCCTTTTATTGGATTTTTTAAAATCACCATATTTGAAGGCATAAATAATAATCCTGGAGATATTGCTAAATTCAGTATTTGATTGGTGTCAGATACGGCCCGTCTCATATTGGAGATCCATGTCGTGACATTATAATTTAAGACACTATCTTCCACCAATTTTCTAAAAACTGATTGAGTTTGTAGACCTTTTGCGCCACCCCCAATAATTAACCATCTGGTATTTGCTTGCGCCCCTAAGACACAATAAATAAATGCTTCAATAGATTCGCCTATATATTCCAAACCTTTTTTTGTAAAACCATTAGATGATTGTGGGACATATCTTTTATAGTCCTGCCATATATTATTTTTAAAGAGATAATCAAGTATACCTTTCGCACCTACAGACAAAATTCTATGAATAAGTCCAGAATTTCCATAGACTTTATTCGCATTAAATTCATTTGAAGTGTCACTCATTTTTTCTCCTAAAATCATTCTATTCATTAGTCTTCGAGTAGTGAAATATAAATGAAATCTCATCAAAGATGTTATAATTGGATGAACATTTTTACTAGGAGTTAGATGTTGAATTTAAACTCCACAACAATACAAAGCACAATAAACTGAAAAATAAGCTTTATAATAAGATTCATTATCATCTCATTTCGCGCAGTCAGCAGTAATATTCAAACCTGGTAGCTTAGAAGCGAAACGATTTTTGTCATCAACATAGATATCAAAATTTTCAATATTATAATTTAATACAAATGGCGGATTTGCATCAGACACATAGTACGATAAATATGAAAATTTGATCTATGCATCTTTTAAATGGTTCTATTCGTTAACCAAATTTTAGCAAAGTGTTTGTGTTTATCACAACAATTACTATAAAGATACTTTGTCCCTTCTTTATTATTTTTTAATGTGTTAGATGTTATGTCATATGATTCTTTGTTATCTAATTTATAAAAAATATTTCTGCATTCAAAGGTTCCATCCCAAGTGATAATATGGTGGACATTAACCTTGAGCTCCCTTTTATAAAAATTTACTGTGATGCAGTAGATTCTTCTAAAAATTTTGTCATTAATGGAAAACGAACAAATTTACTTTCATGTTTGCCCATCACCACTACACAACCTTTAAAAGGAAGCCTAACACATTTTGATAATGTGAATAGTAAAGCATCCATTTACAAAAAACAATACAATTCTTTGAAATTCACTATCAATTCGAACAATAATAAAGAAATTGGCATCATACTTTTGGAACTTTATGTAAAGTAAAAATAAATGAGCAAAGAGGCGATAGAGAAATATTTTGTCTTGGAACAAGAGTTGCAAAATTTATATTATGATCCAACTAAAGGATATAGTGGTGCAGAAAAACTTTATCAAAAAGCGAAACAACAGGGATTAAACGTCTCTAGAAAGATGGTTAAGAATTGGTCAAAAACACAAGATACATATACAAGATATAAACCAATTATAAAAAAACATAAATTTCAAAAAACATACGTCAGAGATTTGGCTGATCAAATCCAAATGGGTTTGGTTGATATGAAAAAGTTCCATAGGGAAAATAATGGGTATTTTGTGATTGTAACGCGCATAGAAATTCTCTCTAGATATGCGTTTGCTATTCCAGTTTATCGAAAAGAGACAAAAAATATGACAGATGCAGTGGTAGAATTATTAAAACAATTTAAAACAAGATTTGATGGGCGAAGCATCTAACTTGCACAATTTGATGATGGAAAAGAATTTTATAATGTTGGCGTTAAAACACTTTTGGAAAAACACAATATAAAATATTTTTCTACAAATTCTAGCAGAAAGGCTGCTATTGTTGAAAGACTTAACAGAACTTTAAAAAACAAAACTGTGGAAATATTTTTATAGCAAAGAAACCTACAAGTGGTTAGACGTTTTGGACTACCTTGTGAAAAATTATAATAATAGTAAGCATAGTAGTATTTTAATGAAGCCAAAAGATGTAAATTTTGAGAATAAAGATCAAGTGTGGGTTACACTTTATGGTCATGCATTAGGAGAACTTCCTTTTCCAGAATTTAAAATTCGAGATACCGTTAGAATAAGTAGATATAAAAATGTTTTCACAAAAGGTTACGAAGCAAATTTTACTGAAGAAATTTTTAAAATTTCCAAAGTTTTTAGAGGTGACCCAGACATGTATGAGTTGGTAGACCTGGAAGGAGAACCTATCATTGGAAAATTTTATGAGCAAGAATTAAGTGCTGTAGATAAAAGAGACAACGTATACCGAGTTGAAAAAATATTAAAAAGAAAAAGGTTAATGGAGAGAATATGGTTTTGGAAAAATGGCTAGGATACGACTCCAAACACAATTCTTGGGTGTCGGAAAAAGACGTGAAAAACTTGTAAAAAATAAATAAATAAATGGAAGAAGGATTTGATGACCTTGAAATGAAAAACATGGGTGAAAAATACTCAGAATATGACTTAATGAATGAGGAAGAATTAGACGATGAATATGATCATCTTGTACAAATACGTTCAGACTTGTTGAGGATTAGTCGGGACGATAATAAAATTGAAATAAATAATATTAATAAGAGAATTGACTATATCGTTGACGTCAAACAAGACAAGTTTGAGGAAACGCATTTCATAGATGAAAAAGATACAGACATTACTATAAAAAAGGCGACACTAGCATATTAGCTCCCGCTGTTAATTTTGAGGGTATACCAACCCCAAATGATAATGCATCATTTTTAGTAGGACAATATTTTAGAAGAAATTTAGGAGATAATACTTTTATGCTGGACAACAGTGTTGAAGCAATAAGATTAAGGAATCGAATTGGTTTTGATAAAAAAGGAAATGTTACATTTAAACCTACTTTAAAAATGAAAATTTAGGCGAACCTAAAGAAATACTTGTGAGAAATGGTAATAATTTAGAAGTAAACACACAATCGAATAAGTCGGCATATGAAGAATTTAATAATTTAATGATAAATTATATGCGAAATTTTAAAGAAAGAATTCTAGTTGTAGAACAAATGCCAATGGTTGATACAACTCCAGACACAACGAATATTTCCGAACTAACAGACACAGAAAATAGAGAATTGAAAGGTATATTAAGCCCTTCAAAACAATTGATAAAACGACCAGAACAAAATATCTTTAAGTTCAGGCAGACCACTTTCAAGGCGCCCTGAACAAAACTATGGAAGAAAGAGACAGCACAGAAAACCCTGAAGAATATATGGAATTAAAATAAAGAATTGTTGGTCTTAGGGAGGAACGAGATAGAACTTTGGATCAAATGGAAAAAGAGCAGGTCCGGGAACAACAAGAAGAGGATGTGGATAGATAGCGAAAATTTAAAACATGGGCAAAAGAAAACATGGTGGGACTTTCTGCCGTTGCAATTTCCATAGAGGGAATTATAACAACTGTCATTATGGGAGCCAGGAAAGCTTTGAAACAAGGATCAAAGGCTTTGGGAGATTTTGAAAAGGCTGTAAAAAATATAGGAACAAAAGTATGGCCTATATTTGGTCCAATTTTAAATTTAATATCAATAGTTTTATCACTAGGGGCAAAAGGGGTCGCATTTTTGGCACAAAATTTGTGGGTTTTGGCAATTGCACTAGCTTGGTTTTTATATGATCAATATAAAGAATACAGGAAATCAAAGCGAAGAAAGTGAAAAAGCGATCGATCAAAGGTCTCAGGAACAGAATTCCAAGCAATGATCAGAAAGTGAAAAAAAAAAAAAAAAAAAAATTGTCTACAAAATAAATGAGAGTACAATCAGGAACAGAAGAAATAAAGCCGGGTTTTAGAAGAGTGAAAAAGGCAGAAATTTTAGGAACAAGAACTAGACACGTAGTCGCATTTAATCCAAACAAAGGAAATCCGGGTGAAAAAATTTATATAGACATGCCAAAATTAAAAAACGATTCCTGTCTGGCGCCAGATTCGTTTCATCTCCTGTTTGACTTTAAAAATGCAAATGCAAAATCTTCGTTTTTAAAAAACCTAAGTCAACTCCTTGTTGAAAGACTTGTGGTCAAATTTGTTGGAGAAGTTGTATATGATAACACTGGTGAAAGTCTCTCGGGAGCGTACAAAGACCTATGGCTAACTACAAAAGAACGTGCTGACATGATAGAATATGGAATCGGAACTGAAAACCTTCGAAAGCTAATTTCCAAAGACGATTCGGAAGCCACATGTGGCGACACAGCCAAAGTTAGTGATAAACTAATTTTTGACACTTTTGGCACTAAACAAAGAATTAAACTTGAAAAAATCTTAGAAGACCATGGATTTTATGCGCCATTTCATATGATTAACAATTTTCAATTTGCTATAACTTTAGCTCAGGCTAAAAATATCATGGACGCGCGAAGGGGTAAAAAAGTTGCAGGTTATACTTTGGAAAACTTGGAATTAGAGTACGAAACTATTGATAACCGAGATTTGGTTAATCAGGTCATTAATGAATTTACAATGGGTAGAAGTCTAAGTTATGAACACGTGACTTTAATGAAGTATTTAGAATGGGATAAAGACCAAACAACACATAACAAAATCATAAACTTGCCCCGAAGAAGCACGAAAGCCGTAGTTTTGTTATTTAGGAATAAGGCTGTAACTGACAGTGAACAATTTGTTTATCCTAATATTGAAAATGTAAAGGTGACCATAGAAGGAGTGCCAAATTCCATATATTCACAAGGAATTCCAAAAACAAGATTTTGGGAAAAAGCTGTGAGACTTTTTAAACATTATGGAAAAAACACAAAATATAACTCTTAGAAACCTTTTTAAGGACAAATGCGCGTTGGTAATAGATCTAAGGGCTATAAATGATGAATTTACGGCTGGTGGTGGAAAACGATTAGTCAATACACAGTCGGGTCTTTTACTAGAAATTACTAAAAAGGCAACATCTGCAAATGTAGTTTGTAAAATATTTGTGGTGTCTGATGGGCTTTTAAACATTGTGAATAAAGACATTAGTTCGATACAATATTAAAGCAAAGCAGCCTATTGGCTGCGGATGGACAACTTAAAACTTAAAAACTAGAAAAATAGTTTTCAAGTTGTTTAAGAAAAAAAATTACATAAAATGAAATAGAGAAAGAGAAAAATAATAAGAAAAAAATTACAAAACAAAATACAACAATGAAAAAACAAGAGGTCTTGGAGGCAATTTCCAAAAATGTAAAAAAGAAGGCGGCCAAAATGAAACCATTCACTCACACACCGTTTAATATGATCATTGTTGGTATGACTGCGTGTGGGAAAACGTGGTATCTTTTAAATATGTTAGAAAAAGAATTCCCCCAAACATTTTGATCAAATTTATTTAATTTGCCCAACGTTTGAATACAACAAGACATATAGAGAATGGAGATATTTAGATGATGATGATTTTCTTGTCATGCGTGTGATCAAGATTATGTTGAACAACAATTAAGGACAATTGTTAATCACGCTGGAGGACGAATTCATTAATTATCTTAGATGATTATGCTAGCGGTCTAGCTGTGAAGAATAGAACTTCCGAGCTAGTAAAACTAGGATTTTCTGCAAGACATTATGGCTTGAGTACAATAGTTATTACCAAACAATTAACATCAATTGCAAGACCATACAGAGAAAATATAAGTAAATTAGTGAGTTTCTATAATCCAAATAGAAAGGATATGAAAACCATAATTCATGATGATTTGGGTGAAGAAGACGAGGAAGCCATCAAAAAGATTAAAAAAGATTTGAAAGACAAAAAACATTCTAAATTAGTAATTAGATTGGTGCATCCATATGACTACAAACTTGAATATTAAAAATTTTTATTAAAATAAAGAGTAAAATGGAAAGCGCTAATAATGATTCAAATCAAAAAATTGTTGATGGTGATGGCGGGTGTGGGTCGTCAGAAACGAACGTTGATCCAAAGGTGAATGTTGAAGAGAAAAGAGCAGAACTCGTAAAGATGTCTGAAGATGGTGAGATTGGACAAAGCGTAAAAAACATCAGAAAAAGCTTCTGAAAAAGTTGGAAATAAAATTTATGCAAAATATATGACGGATAGAAGAGAAAAAGCAAATTTTTTGTTCACTGACATGTTAATTAGTAAATTTGCTGATTTAATGGGGCGGATTAGATGCAATTAAAAGTAGTGAAGAATTGGACTCTGAGTTACAAAAATAGAAGCTTTTAAAACAGGATATGAAAGCTTTGGTTGAAAAAATAACACCTTTTATTCCCTGTTTAGGATTAGCCTCTGGCGGAATCACAATTGGAAAAAAGGTTATTAAACATAAACCGAGAAATAAGTCGCGAGACAGTTCTGTAGAACAAGAACAAGAGTGATTCGAATCTTTATAGTTGAAAATTATAAAGATTTAATAAATTTATAGGCAAATGGTCAATTTTATACCATTTTTCACATAATAATTTATGCACCATTTTCACTTTAGTTTGCTCCAGTTCACCCATGTACCAGGCTAAAAATATTATATCACCTCGAAATAATCCAGTTCCCTAGGTATTATATTTGGAAGTTGTGAATGAATTTCTAAGAGAATTAAACGACCCAATTTCTGTTTTCTGTGAGTTAAACCTAATCCTAGTTAATAATGATGTGAAAGAAGCTAACTTTTGCCCATTGCAATAAACATAATTTTTATTTAATCTCTGAGATTCGTTGTAGCATTGGATAGATATACAATTTACAACACCTGCTGTAATTGGCCTACATTTGCTTTATTTTTATATGCCCCAATTATGCCCGATCCTGTCTCTATTTCAAATTTGTCAGTGGGTGACCTGGAGAAAACAAGGTTGCCGGTTTGTGAAAACCCTACAAACAAATTATTTTTTTCTAAATAAGCAATTTTTTAAAAAATTAGATGATGTTGATAATGATTGATGTCGATAAACTGCAAAAAATGTGACTACGTTGTCTTGCCCAGCGTTTGGAGTAAATGTTGTATCTGATTTAAAGAACTCCCATGCATTACCTATGAAATAAAATTTATTATTTATTAAATACCTTCAATCTGAAATAATTTTTGGTTTGCGACCATTTGTACCTTGATAGAAATAATTTCCACTTGATGATTTATCATATATTCTATCAATTTCATAAGTTGTGATATTATAATCAAGTTCATAGCCGTACTTATCTCTATTTAAGTAAAATAATCCACGCCCCTTTTTTAGAATGTCCAATACTATAGTTTCCAAAAATAAATTATTTATATAATTTAAATTTACAACATCTTCTTTTCCAGTCGGGTCTTTTTTCACTGTTACGTTATCCATAGTTACATTTTTTAAATTTGAATAATTTTTCACGGTTGTGTTTGTAATTGTGATCTTAGATACAGTCAAGTCTCCAGTTATAGTTCCACTTTTTTTTTTTTTAGACAAACAGTTTTTCAATTTTTCTTCGCTTTGTTCGTTTGCGTCTAGATCTTGGTAGCCACAAAATAAACTCATTCTTTTTATTTATTTTATGTTTTAACCATTTGTTTCCTCATCATTTTCAGACCGATTTAGGTCGGCTTCGCTGTGTACGCTTTTTATTGAACTTTCCAATCTCATAATTTTCTCAACATGTTCATTATTTTGACTAAAAAACATTTCATTATTTTTTGAAAATCCTGCGCTCCTAGACACTTCAAAATTTTTTACGCCAATGTCCAAATTTGCACCAAATTGTAATCCTTTAGTCATATTTTGTTTGAAATTTATCGGGTATTTTCCTGGTGTATAAACGATTTCGCCAAGTAATTTTATTAATACAATTTCCCATTTGTTATTTAAGATGATTTAACTTTTTTCACCTTCGGTTCATTGTTTTACTTTTTCGCAAATTTCTTACTTTTTTGAAGTCGAGTGTTGAAAAATTTTAAAATTTTTATTAATAAAATTTTTAATATGCATGACTCTTAGCAAGTTGTTTATTTTAACCAAGCACTTTGAACAAACACTGAATGATGTTTTATCGCTATAAATTGTATACATTTATTTACTAATTGTTTTACAACTCACTAACCACATCGGCCAAACATGGTCAAGCTCATCAAATATGCATAAAATTTTCAAGCACATTAAATATTCAAAATGCCGGACAAGCTCATTAATTATACAAAATTCTCAAGGTCAACGTCAACCAATCCCATCAATTACTGATATGCGCAGAAAACATGCACAGAAACCTAAGTTGGACCAAAATTAAGGATTTTGTTCCAGAATCTGAGCTCATTAATTATTCAATATGGCGACAAGGTTATTAAATATTCAAAATGGCTGCAAGCTCATTAAATATTCAAAATAACGCACGGCCTGTGACGTCATCGACTTGGGCGTGCCTATGGAACATTCTAGGAGCATGGAAAATGCTGACTGCTGACTCAGCAAACAATGCTCCAGAATCCGTCTTTTATACACTACTGCCTTGTTAAAAATTTAAACTAAAATGAATTTAATATTATCAAAAAAATTTTATTTTGATGAAGAAAAAAAAGAGAATTACTAACTAGAAAATGTGTGTTTCCATATGATTGGTTTGATTCTATTGAAAAATTAAATGAAAAAAATTACCTGATATCGAAGAATTTTATTCAAAATTAAATGACGAGATTATATCAAAAGAGAATTACGAGCATGCACGGAATGTTCGGAAAAAAATTCAAAATCAAAAATATGAGAGAATATCACGACTTGTATTTAAAAACTGATGTAATACTTTTAGCTGATGTTTTTGAAAACTTTAGAAAAGTTTGTAAAGAAAATTTTAAATTAGACCCAGCATGGTATTACACTTCCCCCGGATAAGTTTGGGATGTAATGCTAAAAATGACCAAAATTGTGCTGGAATTATATTCTGACCCTCATATGTACCTTATGATTGAAAATGGGATTAGAGGTGGGTGTCATTGACCACCAAGAGATAAGCAAAAGCAAACAATAAATACTCAAATAAATATAACCCTGAAGAAGAAAATATATATCTTCCATATTTGGATGCAAATAATTTATACGGCTGAGCAATGAGCAAAAAACTACCCGTAAAAAATTTCAAATGGACGACTGAAAAATAATTAAAAAGTTGGAAAGATGTTCCTTGTATACTGGAACTCGACCTGAAATATCCTTTTGAGCTGCACGATTTAAACAATGACTACCCACTAGCACCAGAGAGTTTAAATGTTGGCACTGTCAAAAAATTAATTCCAAATTTGAGTGACAAAGACAAATATGTTGTACATTATGAAAACTTGAAATTGTATGAAAAATTAGGATTAAAAATTACAAAAATTGATAAAGGTGTTAAATTCCATGAAAAAGATTTTAAGAAATAATATATCAATTTAAAAATAAAACTGAGAACAGATGCAAAAAAACGAATTTGAAAAAGATTTTTTCAAACTTATGAACAACTCTGTTTTTGGCAAAACGATGGAAACTGTTAGAAATATAGTTGACATACAATTGGTTAATACAGAACAAAAAGCCATAAAATTATTTTCAAAATCTAATTTTGACAAAAGTACATTATTTTCCAAAAACTTAATTGCTGTTCATGTGCATAAGAAAAAAATTATGTTAAACAAACCCATATATTACCGAACAAGTAGAGAAACCTCTACTTGGCCCGGCAGGGATTCGAACCCGCGACCTTCGGTTTACTAGTCCGACGCTCTACCAACTGAGCCACAGG
>JBAHVQ010000457.1:382306-403477 GCA_036872915.1 Nanipora kamurai | reverse complement strand
AATATTCTTACACTTTTGAAATAATAAAATTCTAATTAAACACCACGTTTACAATTATTTTTAATGTGTATACATTTCTTTGGGACACCCTGTATATGATGTCATTTACCTCAAAAAGTCACTACAGCCTGTTTGCTCTATTTATTTGGTATTAAGCCCTATTTCGTAAACCAAAACGTTCACGTATATATATATATCTATAAGACGGTAAATTAACATTTAACCTACACTGCTGAAGTCAACTGGAAAACTTGACTAATATATATATATTTAAAAACTGATTAAGAGTGCTTTAAGAGATAAAGATCCTTCATTGAATTTAGATCCGATAAAGCACTATCTAGAAGTTTTTTAAATGACTTCTAAAACAAACTCTTTTGTAAGCTAATTGACGAAACGAGTTTGGAATTGATGTTTTCTGAGTCGAAATTTGACGAGACATGTTAGCGAGATCTAAATCAGATACATATACATAGATCTGTTACGGTTATAATTTTCCTTTGTGTTTCTCTCATGAATTATTGATGAATTTTAGAAATATATATATATATATATATATATATGTATATATCTATATTTATGCATAGACGGATAGATCAGTGGGTGAAGCAGGGTAGAGTGATTTTAACTTAAATAATATATTTAGTGAACATATAATTTGTGTGTATGTAATTCCTACATAATATGTAATTCTTACATAAATGCGTTTAAATTTCGTTGAAAGGAATTTTAAACGCCATGAAGGAGAGAAACGACAGGAAGATTATTTACGAAAAGATTATGCTGATCGACTATCTAAAGGTCCCGTTCACTATCGCCTGCAGATCCAAATCCACGAATGTTCTCCAAATGATACAGCCACCATCTTCCACGCCGGTATCGTGTGGGATAAAGAAACCCATCCGTGGTTTGATTTAGCAATGGTTACAATATCGACGCTGCTGTCGCCAGATGTTTTAGAGAAGACTTGTTACAACATATCAAACCAGCCCGAATCACTGGGTCTTCTCGAAGCGAACTCACCAGAAGATTACAACAGCATCGGTCAGCTCCGTAAGGTGGTTTACGCCTTTACTCAAAAAGTTCGCCGTTTGAAAGCCGGATCTCTGAATCCTTCTGGTCAGAATGCTTCGTATCACATTGAAATCGATACAGGAGATTGTGAGAATGCTGGAACGGATGCAACAATTACGATCCGTATTACAGGTAACGGCAACGATTATTTCTTCATTAATTCCATCTCACTTAATTTTACTCGTTTTTGATTGGTTGTTTTACTTTGGATTTCCCTTAAATAAACGCTTAAGTCGGGTATGTGTGGTATTTAGAAAAACAAAATACCACACCAGGTATATTTTTGTAAAAAAAGATACTCTTTTACGACTCGTAATATCGATTGAGATGGAATTAAAAGCAAATAACACTCGTTCTCAAGGAATTAATGAAAAATCACACGCGTGTTTAATGAAACATTCATAATGCCACTCGTACGCTCTCACGGTATTATAAATATTTCGCGAAACACACGGGCGATTTTTCATTAATTCTTCTCGAACAGTGTTATTTCTTATATGTATCACGAAACACGGAAAGATCTTGGGAAGAAAAATCGGCTCCAAACCATTTATATTAAAAAAATAAACATATTGCCTGGTCATTTCGATCAACCTCAACATCCTAAGCAATCCACGCCATGTTACTATTCCTGCGTTTTTACAATAGAAGTATATCTACTTGATGTAACCCTTGACGCAAAACTCAGTCATCGGTTCATACCTTGATGATTAACTATTAAAATTTAATATAATTAAACCAAGAATTTTACAACGAAAATGTTAAATTACACCAAGTAACATACCTAACAGAAGAAAATGACATTGATAAACTGCACAAAAATGTTGATTACAGTAACGGGGAAAGAAATGCAAGTATGGGATAAGTATTGTGCTCAAAAGCAGGTCTTGCTACGTCCGGGTTAGAGAGAGTTTATCTTGTTTGTTATGGATCACCTGATCCGTCATGCAGTTATTCAATACTAATCCAAATTAGAATTAAAAGACCTGGGGAAATGAATGTTAACTCTTTTCGGTTCAACATACAAATATACCTCTTCAGACAACGGTTTTAACTTTTGCTATTTTCACCATCTTCTCTCTCGAATTTCAGCTTGAAACTACATTGTGTTTTAATCTAAAATAAAAACTAAGGCAGAAAAGTGGAGTTTCGCGCGCGTTATTTGTCATGGCTTATTACGTAGCCACGAACCTTGACCAAATGTTCAGCAAGAATTTTTGGCCATTTTTGATGAATGCGAATGTTTATTAGGATTTTTATTACAGTCATAATATTCATAATGTTTTCATCCCTATCTTTCATCTGCCCTTTGTAGTTTTATATTCGATGTAACAGAGGCACGCATATCGTAAACAGTATTTCGACAGAAGGACTTGTAGCGCGAAACTTTAACAAAATTATTATACATTGCGTCACACATGATATAATCTTAAGCAGACTCCTTGGGGTTCCCTAAGACAATTTTTAATAGGAAACTGGTGACTGAATATCTTGTCGAATCGTTATTCTATCACAACATCACCCACGTCACTACGAATGGGAATTTTTTGGATGTTTGGTTTGGTGAATTCGTTTTAAACGTGTTAATTAAAGCAAACACAATAAGTTCAACAACATATTTAATTTTCAAAATCTTTCATAAGAGAGAACTTTTTTTATAAATTATTTTAGGTTCCAAAGGCTGCACCGAATATTTACGGTTGTATACGTGGTTCCATAACGACTTTGAGGCTGGACAGAAAGACACTTACAACGTGGAAGGTTTTGACGTGGGGCATATTTACCTTATTGAGCTTCATTCCGACCAAGGGAGTACCTACTGGCAGGACCCGGACTGGTTTGTTAACAAAGTTACAATATTGAGCTCAAGCCAAGATCGTATTTACATCTTCCCTTGTTACAGATGGGTCATCAAGCACATGACCCTGTTTCCAGGAAAAGGTAAACTAAAATTCTATAATGTTATGGTAGAGTACTTCGTAGGCAATGCTGAACGGCGTGTATAAAGATAAAAGATCGAGGGAAGTGTCGAAAATCTTTCCATCCCGGCAAATTTGTGCGCGCGATCAAAATCGCTTTGAGCAAAATCGGCGTTAATTTCGTTCGCCTGGCCAGTCGAGCAAAATCCGACTGTCATAGACTTTCGTGCGTTCAAATATCATCATAAAGTTATGATGCTAAAAATATGGTTTTCATGCAGAAAACATATACAGATTAACCACTACTGCAAATAATCTGTTTGATGTCCAGAGATATGTTGTTGTTTACTTCGATGAAATGACGATTCAGTCAAACTTAGTTTTTGACAAACATACCAATGAACTTATTGGGTTTGCAAATCTTGGTGATGATGATCTGAATGTATCTGCTTTTGACTCACCTACTGCAATAGCTAGTCATGTCTTGGCATTAATAGTCAGAGGTGTTGTCAGTGACCTGAAATACATACTGGGTTATTTTAGCACAGAAAGTGTTACTTCTTTTCAACTGATGCCAATATTTTGGAAATCTGTCTCCATATTGGAGTTGTCCTGCAATTTATGGGTTTGTGCTGCTGTAAGTAATGGTGCACCATCCAACAGAAAGTTTTACGAGTTGCACATTGGTCTTGTTGGAGAGGAATATAAAGATGAAGTCATTCATAGAACTATCAATCTTTTTGCTCCCCATAGATTTATCTACTTTTTTTGTGATGCTCCCCACCTTCTCAAAACTGCCAGAAATTGTTTATTCAATTCAGGTAGGGGAAAGCACACACGACTGATCTGGAATTCTGGCAAAAAGTCACTATGGCTACATATTTCTGAGCTATACCCTTCAGATCTGGAACAGGGCTTGCACCAGCTTCCTAAATTATCTCCTGACCATATTAATCTTACGTCCTTCTCAAAGATGAAGGTCAATCTGGCTGCACAACTGTTAAGTAATACAGTTACACAAGCACTTCGACGACATTTCCCAGATGGTGAAGCAGCGGAAACAGCAAAGTTCTGTGAAATGGTGAATAAGTTTTTTGACTGTCTTAATGTTCGCTCAACAAGTGAGCATTCTAGACAGCGTAATAATTTTCTTGCTCCATATACCAATTCAATTGATTTCAGATTTGAATGGCTGCTGAAAACTTTTCTTGTGTATCTTGATACCTGGTATAAATCTACCCAAGATAGACCAGACAATTTCTCCAGTGATGCAAGGGGTAAAATGTTCATCTCCTGTCAAACATACAAAGGCTTTAAGATCACAGTGAAGTCTCTTGCTGAGGTAACAAAGTTTCTTCTGTCAGAAGGATTTGAATTCGTGTTGTCTGAACGATTTTGCCAAGATCTTCGAGAAGAATACTTTGGGAGACAGCGAGAAAGAGGTCGGCACTGTGATAACCCAACTGTTCAGTCATTTGTGTACAATGATCTTACTATTGCTGCACAGCACAATATTGCGCCAATGTTAGAGGTAATGTTGCTGGGCGCCACAAGGGTGAACATTCAAAATGGCACTGTGTGTCAGAGGAGCCTCTTCCGAAGCGAAAGAAAAAAAGAAGCAGAATACATTATTTGGAAAGTAATTTCAAATAAAATATGACTTATTAAACATGTTTTTGACCACTTTATGCAGGAATTAGGCCCTTATTGTTCACATGAGAATTGTTCTTAAACCAAATTACCCAGTAGCAATAAATTTGTGGATTTGTTAAACCATAATGAAACAATAGGTTGATATAAGCATTGCTATCGGTTGATTGAGTAAAAATGCAATAAACTTGTGAACAATAAGGAATCTTGATTTTGAATAATCCTTGATCAACAGTGATAATGAGTCATATTGAAATTTTAATAAGATTATATTAACGTTGATTTCAGTTCGTGCTGAATTGTGTTACTTAAAGAATGATTTTAAAACCTATGGCAAAGCCAGTCTGACAATTTGATCATGCTTTGCAAATATTGCTGTGTTCCGAAACTTCAAAAACATTCAATTTCTAAAGAAATAAATAATCATGATTTGAAATTTGCAAAGCCTGACTAAATTGTTAGCCAGGCTTTGCCACATATATTTACATATATCTACATATATATACATATATCTACATATATATACATATATCTACATATATATACATATATATACATATATATACATATATATATATATACATACATATACATATATATACATATATATACATATATATACATATATATGTATCAATAATGATTATAAATGATTATAAAATGACAATATACCTGTACATAGTAACTAAATGTTATCTTAATATTCCGTATTACGAGTTAACTTTTCTCGGCTTTTCTCTTCAATTCTTTTCTTAAGGCTTTCTTTTTTTTCCTTACTCTTCATTTTATACTTATTTATAAGTGTCTTTGCATGAGAAAATTTTCTAACTTGAATGTAAAGTTTCACAAAATTCTCCAAAGCTAATTTCTTGCATTCACTTGAAAGTTGAAAATCTAATTCTGTAATAATGTTTTCCCACAAGCTGATAACTGCAGGTTCAATCAGTACTTCATCCAATATCTTTTGGGTTGGAATGGAACTTCTAACCACAGCTTTACTACTGCAGAGATGTTTGGGCAAAACAATTACAGCCTCTTTTGCTATCCCTCTAATATTTTCATTTGGTGCCCACAAACCACCTCTTGAAATTGAACTAAGATATTCATCCTTCGTTATATTATCTAATTTTACTGTTTTGAGCAATGATTGAAGCTCTTTGCTTCGTGGTGAGTTCCAGTTGGGCGAATTCTTACTCTTCTTGTACATGGAATGAAGCACATAACCAGAAACATACGTAAGTGGACCCAGCTCTTGAGGATTTAATATAATTTCCTGCAGTGTAAGAAAATAATACATGCTTGAGTTAATGCATTCACAACAAAACCACAGACATCTCCCGGGGCACAGTGAAAGAGAAACAGAATAAACAATACAAAGCATTCTGCAGCATTGTTACCTCTTGACAGGACATGGATGAATCTATAGACTGTTTCAGATGGGCAATCATTTTATGGGGGAAATGGATCAACAAAACATTAGCAGCCTTTTGATGTTCACAGCCAGGAACGAATTTTTTTCCAATTCTCTAATATATTACGGTAGAAGTCTGCTAAAAGAGCATCTTTCGAAAAAGTAGGGCTTTCGAAAAAATTTTGAATAGACTGCGTTGACATATGTCTCTAATTCTTTACTGGGTGTCAATTTTGAAACGATGGATAAAGTTTTTCCATCCGAATGGTTTCTTTGATATCTGAAAAGATGTATTCAATTGTCTTCATTTGGATTGCTGGTGTGGTGTGTTCACTCGGCTTTGTTCTCTGTGTTTCATGTTTACTCCGTCTGTGTCTGGTCAGCCCACCTTTTGATTTGCAAATTTTGTCACAAAACTCGCACGGAAAACTTTTGGCACCTTCAACCTATTGAGAGACAAAATATATAAGTTTCATTGATCCAGAATACAAATTTATATTTTACATAGAGTCGCACAATAATCAGAAATGATCGATTTACCTCGGCAATCGCGTCTGTCAGCTGTAGATCAAATTCCTCATCATGTTCTTCGAGCGCTTCAAGTGAGTCTATAAATGCGTCGCTATCATCAAAAGCTTTTGACAATGCTTCACCCTCCTCTAAATTGATACTTGAGTCACTTTCGGGCTCAATTTCGTCCATAGTTGCGAAAAATATAGAGAAAGAAACAACTTAAGAATATCGGTTTCAAGTGTCACTCCTGAAGTGTTTTGTCATGCTGTGCACCTTCGATATGACGTCACAGCCAATAACATTTGTATTAACATAAACGCAGAAAGCCTTTGATGTTTGCCGTCCTTCCTAACCATGTTTCTCTTTCTATTAACTATGGTCAGACTAGCCATGTTCGCCTCTCAAGAATCAATCTTTCATATGTTAAGACGTTCCAATTCCATATGTGAAATGAAAATGTCATTTGTGAAATTAATTTTCACATATGCAATGAAAATTTTTTGCCAAATATGTGAACTTTTCATATGTGAAGTTATGAGCCATATGTGAATCAGGTGTTTCATTTGTGAAAATGTTCCAATTCCATATGTGAAATGAAAATGTCATTTGTGAAATTAATTTTCATATATGCAATGAAAATTTTTTTGCCAAATATGTGAACTTTTCATATGTGAAGTTATGAGCCATATGTGAATCAGGTGTTTCATCTGTGAAAATGTTCCAATTTCATATGTGAAATGAAAATTTCACATGTGAAAAAGTTCCAATTCCATATGTTTTTCACATGTGAAATAACATGCGAAATTTTTGTAATAGTGTGTTGAGTCGTTAGGAGTTATATGGCCATCTGCAGAACCAGTGTAGCAGTTTAATTAGTATATCAATCGTATTTTCTAAGTTACTCATTGGGCATCACGTCAGTTTTTTAGTAACCACATTGTCCTTGTTTCTTGCGGCTATGAAGATATATTGCTATGACATCTTAGATATAGATATAGCTAAGCAGGGCATAGATGCAACGGCCTAAGGTTAGTTTTTATTCGGTGGGATGGTTGAAATAACTTAAAAATATTGCTATGGAACAGCATTTAATAACAAAAATGTAAAATACTATGATAAGACCAAACTCAATCTAGAGTGTAAAGAGTGCAGCTGTTTAAAACATACTATCACTCGACTAAAAGTGTTCCTGGTTCTAACTTAAGCTCGTGTCTAAGAATACGCTCTTCCGTAGATCGAGATATTCACACAGCAGATAGTAGTCCTAAAAGGGGGGATTCGAGAACATTTTTCAGTTGATCAAAGGAAAACGCCGCCTAATTATAACTTGAAAAGTGTCAATCATTTTTTCCAAGAGGCTTCCAGCATACTTTTAAATTTTCCACGCCACTTTCAGGAATTTTGACGTCACCTGACCACATTCCTGGTCATTTTGGCCAGAGGTAAAAATTTTGGCCTCATTCATTATTACGAAAATAATAAATTTTTCTATGCTTTAAATCCAAAAATATTTTCATAAACACCAATCGTTTTTTCCATGAGATGTCCATATGCTAATGTGTCTATCTTATTTTGCGTTATTATTCTTTTATCGTCTTTTGCCGTCAATGCAATTTTTTCTACACTTTCGGTGTGCAATTCATCATTTCGATGTCGTATCAAATTCATTTTTTTTGCACTGATTTTCATTTTCAAACAAGAATTTTTTATAATCATTAAATGTTATATTTTTTTTTATCACGCTCTTTTTTATACCCTTGCATTTGTTGTGTTCCGCTCGATAAAATTTGTAGTAATACAATTTAGCACATAAACCAACTAGGTTTTCCATGTAATTAACAAATGCTGCTTTTTTGTCATCCATTTTTTTAAGCTGATCTTTATTTTCAAACAAGAATTTTTTAAATTCATTATTAGTTGTCTCTTATGGACAAACTCTGTAGGAATATAGTTTGGATCTTAAACCAACAAATTCCAATATTTGTTTGCCTCTACATTCGTCCTTCATCATCCCAATTACTTTTTATTCAAGCCAATTGGAAAACTTTTTAATGGAAAATCTTTTGGATAATTACTTGTGTCAAACTTTTCTTCAACATCTCGTGATATATCCTTATAAAAATCGTCCGTATGAATTTCATACATTAAACTGTCCGTGTCTGCAAATAACAGTTTTGCACGGTCATCATATTTTTGTTTAATAAAATTGTAATGAAAATCATACATTAATGTTTTTGATAAATCCAAAATAGACCTACCCAAGTAAATTGGTTTATCTAATTTAATTTTTTTCTGATGCATATGAACTGCAATTAAGTTTTCAGAGAATATTGTTCTCTTATCAAAATTGGTTTTGGAAAATAATTTAATAGCGTTTTGTTTACTTGTTACCAATTGAACGTCAACTCATTTTACATTACATTTTCCATAGTTTTACCAAACACAGAGTTATTTATCAACTTGAAAGAATCTTTTTCAAATTCATTTGATGTTTTTGCTCTGAGTTTGGTGTTTAAATCAATATATATTTTCATGAAATCTTTTTCACAAAATTTTAATATTTTATGAATCTTTGTAATTTTTAATCCCAATGATTCATAATTTTAAGTTTTCATGGTGCAGCACATATCTATCCTTGACTCCTAAGGTTGGCATCAATTTTTCAACTGATCCAATTTTTATTTTTTCTGGAGCTAGTGGATAATCGTTGTGATAATCATGTAGATGTTCAGGATACTCCAAATCTACTTCCAAAATACAAGGATAGTCTCTCCAATTTTCAAATTCTTTTTCTTCAACCCATTCAAATTTTCCAACTGGTAATGGTTTACTCATTGCCCACGCATACAAATTATTAGCGTCTAGATATGGTAAATATGCACTTTCTTCTTTTTTATTATAATTTTACCATATATTTATTGTTTGCTTTTGCATATCTTATAACGATCATTGAGGTTCCACCTCTTATTCCTTTTTCAATCATAAGGTACATTTGTAGGTCAGACAATAATTCCAACTCAATCTTGGTCATTTTTAGCATTGCATCCCAAGCTAATCCTGGTGAGGTGTAATACCAGACTGGGTCTAATTTATAATTTTTTTACAAAGTTTTCGAAAGTTTTCAAAAACATCAGCCAATAATATTACATCAGTTTTTAAATACAAATTGTGATATCCTCTCGTGTTTTTGATTTTGAATTTTTTCCAAACATTCAATGCATGCTCATAATCTATTTCAGTTATGCCTTCATCATTTAATTTCAAATTAAATTCTTTTTTATCAGGTAACTGAGTTTGTTATAATTTTTTAATAGAATCAAACCAATCATATGGAAACACACCTTTTCTAGTTAATAATTCTCTTTTTTCTTCATTTGGGTAAAATTTTTTCATAATATTAAATTGGTTTTTATCAAAGTTTTCAGCAGGTTTAGCTAAACTTGTATTAAATTTAAAACTGTGGATAAATCTAAGTCGTCTTTTAACATAAACCGATTCTTTGATTTTATATTTTCCATCAGCAAGTTTTTCATATTCAATAATATTTTTTTACATTTACTTTTAAATTGGTTTTCTGAAATTATTTTTATCGACTCAAATTTGTCGACGATAATTTCTTTTGTAAAAGAAATGCATTTTTCTTCTGTTTTGGGGATACAATTAATTTCTCCCTCTGTAATCCCTAAATTTTTATGAATAAATGACTGTCATAATTTTGCAAATTATGAATTACAACCGTGAGAAACTTTGGTTTCTTCATGTTCGTGTTGCAACTAAGACACGCTGCTCCGCGGTACAATCCCGTGCAATGACAGTGATCTCGAACTTTTTTAACAGGAGCAGGACCAACAACGCCGCTGCTTTTGCTTGTTTTTCTTCCATATATTTTTTAAATTTTTCTGCATATATTACATCATTCATAAATAATTCATCTATTTTTTTCAAATTCTTCATCTTTTGTTTTTGATTCTGCTTCGTTTTCAAATTTTACTCCACAAGCATAACAATGTGTCTCGTTTTCAGACTCTTTTCTTTCTTTTTCTCCAAAAATCATCTTTTTCGGAAATTTAAATTGTTCATGTATTTCTTTTAATGCTTTTTCTAAACTCTTTACAAATTTAGCAGAGATGTCTTCATCTTCATTTTTTTAGTGTATTTTACCAATTTTGGTTTATATAAACTGTCGTCAAAACATTTTATCAAATAGCAATATCCAGAAGACACATGTTTTTGAAATTGTTTGGTATTATCTCCAATATTTTTATTCTCAGATTCTAATTTACATTCTCAATCTGCATAAATTACAAATGGAGCATTGTGCATTTTTTTATAATTTATGGACTTTAATTTTTCGCCCACATTAGGATAAACAGTTTTTCCACATTTATATTTTGAACAATATTCCAAATGATCTTCAAGAGTTTTTTCATTTCTAAAAGGTTGTAAACAATAATTGAAAATATGTAATTTTTCTTTATGTCTATTTACTTGACTTGAAAATAAACTACTCATGTTTTTAATTAAACAATAATCTCTGCCCTCGTTTTCATCAACAGGAGCTTTGTTCCGCGCGTCTCCAACGCTATTGCCGCTTATCAACAATATGTTAAATTGTTCTTTGCCACACTTGTCTTCAGAAATTCTCAAATTTCTCAAACTCTCTTTGGGTTTTCCCAAATTTACTCTCTTCTTTTCATATCCAAACACATTAATTGCAATGTTACTATTTTTTCAAACTTTTCAATGTCTATAAATCCACATGGGAAATTTACATCTTTAAGATTATAATTTTCGGCTTTATTTTTCAAAATTTTTGTGATTCTTTCTGGGTGTCTCAAACTTTTTTGCTGCAGCATACATACTTGGAAAATTTAATATTTGTCCCGTTTTTCTGTTTATAAGAACTACTGATATTGGTTTTTTTAACTTTTTCTTTACAATATTTTTCAAAAGTTTCATTAGGTTCAGAAATTTCCAAAGCAAACATTTTTTCAAGCTCATTTTTTTTATATATTCCGTAATATTTTATTTTTTTTCTTTTGCCATTTTTGTCAACTGTCTATATGTATAACTTTTAGACATTTTTTATTATATGATTTTTTTTCTTAAATTACTTTAATTGTTAGTTTTGTAACTTGTGAAAAATTACAAAACTTTTTATATACTTAATTATACATCTGTTGAATATCTTTTTCTACACACAGCCTATGGCTCGTAAATTAGTTTATCGATAATTAAATTTTGCTTTTTTGCTACATATAAAGACCTTTGCAATAAATCCTCTAAAATTTGAAATTTATCTAACAAAATAATATAATTTTCACAAAATATCAATTTTTCTGTACCATTCAACAATTTTTTCATAAAACGCGGTTTCGGCTTTTTTATTCAGTTTTTATTTGAATTATTTTAAAAAAAGCAAAGCGACAAATCATGTAACCGACTGCAAGGCCCATGGCTGAGCCAACAACAAGTTGATATTCTTCCATCTCTTTTGAAAGTTTGAAGAAATTTTCTAGTTTTGGTTCTTGTCTTTTTTCCAACTCAAACTCCATTTGTGTTTTCTGTAATTCTTCTTTAACATGTTTTAACTCCTCCAAAGCTTTATTTGTATCATTTAAATCCGCATTTGCGTCATTTAACTGACGTCTTAAAGATTCTATTCTATTTCTCTCTACTTGTCTCTCATACCATTTTTCTTTTCCTTTAGCTAATTGTTCTAAAGTTTGATTAGGTCGTTTAATTTCTTTTTTATATCCAGTATGATTTAATTTACTAAATAAAAATTCTGCTCCTGCAAAAGCAACAGCAATAAATAATCCTCCAGCTATTAAACTTGCCATCTTTTATTTTTACTTTTTTAAGTTGGTTTATAAAAAGGCTCAGTAGGAATCCGTTGTTTAGTTTGTGCATATTTTAATCCAATCGATCCCGCTGCAACTGCAGCCGCTAATTTTACAGTTCCTTTCAAACTGGTTGGTGTTCCCAATTCTTGCCTTGCAATTTTTTTAGTAATCATTGAAAATCCCACAGCTCCAGTTATTTTTGGAAATCTATAGATTTATCACCAGAGTAAAGATATTTTGTCCAATCTTTATTATTTTTAAAAGTTTCAGACTCTATATCATAAGATTCTTTATCATTGACTTTATAATAGACATTTCTGCATTCAAATATGCCATCTTGATTAAAAATTACATCAAATTCAAATTTAGATAAATCTGTATTCAGATATTGTTTTAAAAAATTTTGCCTTAATTTTTCTTTTTGTATTTTACTATCTTTAACAACTTGCTCATAATCTTCTCCATAATATTTTTTACTTGCTTCAACACCCATTTATTTTTTACTTTATTTAAAGATGATAAAATGACAGAGTTCACAAAGCTCACAGTATTTATTAAAGGAAAAGAAGCAAAATTAAATTTGGAAAAAACTTTAACACCAAATGACAATTGCTCTGAAATTATATTATTAAAATTAGCAATAATATTTTGAGATTATAATGTTTTTAAAGGGGATGATGATACTTTTACATATGATAATACAGAGATTACACTCAGCCCTGGATACTGGACTTTTGAATTGTTGGCGAAAAAATTTAAAGAAAATAACATAAAATAACTTTAACACAAACACTAGCAAATGGAAAATGTACAATTTTATCAGATAAAGATTTAAATTTAAAAAATTTAGGGTTATTACTTGGATTTAATAAAAATAAATCTATAACAAGAAATACAACTATAGTAAGTCATAATGTAGTAGATATAAATCAAGAATTATATTTTATAAATATTTATTGTGATGCAGTAGATTCTTCAAAAAATTTTGATAACAATGGAAAAAGTTCAAATTTAATGACTTGTATTCCAATCACTACAACTCAACCTTTAAAAGGAACAGTAACACATTTTAAAAATATAGATAGTCAAGTTTATATTTACAAAAAACATAATTCTTTCAACTTTGAAGTTTCTGCAAATAAAAATAATAATAGATAAATCGGAAATATACTTTTAGAACTTTATATAAAGTAAAAATAAATGAATCTAAAGGAAAAAGTTTTTTAATAGAACAAGAGTTACAAAATTTATATTATGTTCCAACTACAGGTTATAGCTCTGCAGAAAAACTTTATCAAAAAGCAAAAGAAAATGGATTAAATGTCTCTAGAAAAATGGTTATGGATTGGCTAAAAACACAAGATACATACACACGATATAAACCAATTATAAAAAAATTTAAATTCCAAAAAACATTTGTTAAAGATTTGGCAGATCAAATCCAAATAGATTTAGTTGATATGAAAAAATATCAAAATGAAAATAATGGATATTTTTGGATTTTAACAGGTGTAGAAATTCTAAGTCGATAGGCATTTGCTATTCCAGTTGATAGAAAAGACACAAAAAAGATGACAAAAGCAATAGAAGAATTATTAAAACAATTTAAAACAAGATTTGACGGAAAATACCCAAAACTTGTACAATTTGATGATGGAAAAGAATTTTATATTGTTGGTGTTAAAACACTTTTGGAAAAACATAAAATAAAATATTTTTCTACAAACTCTAGTAGAAAAGCAGCTATTGTTGAAAGATTTAACAGAACTTTAAAAATAAAAATGTGGAAATATTTTTGTAGTAAAGGAACTTATAAGTGGATAGATGTTTTAGATCAATTGGCGAAAAATTATAATTTTAGTAAATATAGCAGCATTTTGATGAAACCAACAAATGTAAATTTTTCAAATAAAGATCAAGTATGGCTTACGCTTTATGGTTATGGATTAGGAGAACTTCTAATGTCAAAGTTTAGAATTGGAGATACAGTTCGAATTTCTAAGTATAAAAATGTTTTTACAAAAGGTTACGAAGCAAATTTTACAGAAGAAATTTTTAAAATTGTGAAAGTTTTCAGAGGTGATCCAAACATGTATGAATTAGAAGATTTGGATGGAGAAAAGATTCTTGGAAAATTTTATGAGCAAGTATTAAGTGCTGTAGATAAAAAAGAAAATGATTTTTATCGAGTTGAAAAAATATTAAAAAGAAAAAAGTTAATGGTGAAAATATGGTCTTGGTAAAATGGTTAGGATATGATCCTAAACACTATTCTTGGATTCCAGAAAAAAATTTGCAAAATATATAATAAAACTAAATAGATTTAAAAATAAATGGCTGAAGGATTTGATGATTTTGAAAGGAAAAAAATGGGTGAAAAATACGAACCTTATCCAGAATATGAAAATATGAACTAGCAAGAATTAAATGATGAACATGATAATCGTTTACATAACTTTAACTTGTTGGAAAATGATAATGATTGTAAAATTATTAAAGAAAGTTTGAATACATTGAAAATATTCCAAAAACAAATTTGGTGAAACATCTTTTATCGATAATGATGATGGTAAAACCATCACTATAAAAAAGAACAAGACTAGTGTCACAAAACCTAGTGTTAATTTTGAGGGTATACCAAGCCCAAATGATAATGCAGCATTTTTAGTAGAACAATATTTTAGAAGAAATTTGGGGGATGATACTTCTATATTGGATAATAGTCTTGATGCAATAAGAATAAAAAATAGAATTGGACTCAATAAAAAAGGAGATGTTGCATTTAGACCTACTTTAAAAAATGGACATTTCTAACAGCAGAAGAGAACAGAGAATTAGGTGTATTGAGCCCCCCAAAAAGTATTGATAAATCAACCAGAACAAAATATCTTAAAATTCAAGCAGATCATTTTCAAGATGCTACAAACAAAACTATAGAAGAAAGAGACAACACAGAGAGCCCTGAGGAATTTATAGAATTAGAAGAAAAAATTGTGGGTCTCAGAGAAGCTAGAGATGACAAATGGAAAGAGAAGAAATTAGACAGCAACAAGATGTCAATAGATTACAAAAATTTCAAAGATGGGCAAAAGAAAATCTTGTTGGAATTTCTGCAATTGGAATCTCTATCGCAGGAATTATAACAACTGTCATAATTGGCTCAAGAATAGTTTTAAAACAAGGAGCAAGTGCATTAGGAGATTTTGCAACAGCTGTTAAAAATATTGGCATATAAATATGACCTTTAATTGGACCAATTGCAAATTTATGAGCTACTGTATTGACGTGGGGCGCAAAAGGTGTTGGATTTTTAGCGCAAAATTTATGGATTTTAGCAATTGCGCTAGCCTATTTTTTATACGATCAATACAAGCGAAGCGCATCGTCAGATAAACAAAGAAGAAAAAGAAAATAAATTTTTTTTTAAAAAAGTATACTATAAATAAATAATGTTAACAAGAACAAAAGAATTAGAACCTGGTTTTAGAAGATTAAAAATATCAGAAATTAAAGGGACAAGAACAAGACATGTTGTAACTTTTAATCCAAATAAGGCGAGTCCCGGAGAAGAAATTTATATTGATATTCCAAAATTAAAAAGTAATGCATGTTTAGTTCCAGATTCATTTTATCTCATGTTTGATTTTAAAAATGCAAATAATAAAATCTTGGTTTTTAAATAATTTAAGCCAATTGCTGATAGAAAGACTTCTAAATAAGCTCGCTGGAGAAATTCTTGATGACAAGAAGAAAAAATAAGAAAGTCTTTTGGGGATTTATAAAGATTTGTGGAAAACAGAAAAAGAACGTGGAGATTTGTTAGAATTTGGAATTGCAGATGAAAATTTAAGAAGAATCATTTCTGGAGATGATTCTGGATCAAAATCTGAAAATGCTTCAAAAATTAGTGATAAACTTATTTTTGACGTCCACGGAACAAAACAAAAAATTAAACTTGGAAAAATTCTACAAGATCATGGATTTTACGCTCCATTTCACATGTTTAATAATTTCCAATTTGTCATTACTTTGCCAAAAGCAACAGATATTATGGTTGCTCAACAAAATGAAAGTGTTGGCGGATATACTCTAGAAAATTTAGAATTGGAATATGAAACTATAGAAAATCAAGATTTGGTTGGAAAGGTAATTAGCGGACTTACAACAGGTAGATCTTTAACTTATGAGCAGGTCACTTTAATAAAATCCGTAGAATGGGATAAAGACCAAACAACGCATAATGAAACTATAAATTTACCAAGAAAGAGTATGAAAGTTATTGTTCTTTTGTTTAGAAATAAAACTGTAACTGACAGTGAAGAATTTGTTTATCCAAATATTAAAAGTGTAAAAGTGACTATGGAAGGAGTTCCAAATTCTATTTATAGTCAAGGAATCCCGAAATCTAGATTTTTGGAAGAAACACTAAAAATTTTTAAACCTTTTGGAAAAGAACAAGATTTAACACTTCCAGATTTTTCAAAGATGAATTTGCTTTAGTTATAGATTTAAGAAGTGTTAATGATGAGTTTGCTACAGGGCATGGAAAACGATTAGTTAATACACAATCTGGACTTTTGTTAGAAATTACTAAAAAGGCAACAACTGCAGATATAATTTGTAAAATTTTTGTTTTGTCAGATGGACTTTTAAATATTGTAAATAAAGATCTTGCTTCGATTCAATATTGAAAAACAAATATTTAAAAAAAATAAATGGAAAGCAAGTACCTAAAGGAAAAAAATAATGAAAAAAGCAAAACGCTAAGGCTAAAACCTTTTAATATGATTATTGTTGGTATGACTGCGTGCGGAAAAACATGGTATCTTTCAAAAATGTTAGAAAAAGAATATTTTCAATATTTTAATGATATTTATTTAATTTGCCCAACATTTGAATACAACAAAACTTATAGAGAATGGGAATATTTGGATGATACAAATTTTTCTGTTATGCCTTGTGATCAAGATTATGTTGAACAACAATTAAAATCTATTGTTAATTATGAAGCAGGAACAAATTCTTTAATGATGTTAGATGATTGTGCTAGTGGGCAATCCGTAAAAAACAGAACTTCCGAGCTTGTTAAGCTAAGATTTTCTGCAAGGCATTATCGTTTAAGCACAATTGTTATCACTCAACAATTAAGATCCATGGCAAAACCTTTTAGAGAAAATATAAGTAAATTAGTGAGTTTTTATAATCCAAATAAAAAAGAGATGAAAACAATCATTGAAGATTATTTAGATGTAGAAGATAAAGAAGAATTGTATAAAATTAAAAATGTTTTAAAATCTAAAAAATACTCTAAATTAGAAACTAATTTGAGACATCCATATCGTTATAAACTAGAATAAAAAAAGTTATGAAATAAATAAGAGGAAATGGAAAATCAAATTGCAAGCACCACCGGCGAATCGCTAGAAAATCCAAACCAAAAAATTGACGACGAAAACTATAATGAGTGCAATAATACGGCAGATCTTAATGATATAGAAAAGAAAAGGTTATTTCTTGTTAAATTATCTGAAGATGGTGAGATTAAACAAAGTGTCAACAATATTAAAAAAGCTTCGGAAAAAGTTATCCATAAAATTTATGCAAAGTATCAAACAAAACAAAGAGAAAAAGCAAATTGTTTTTTAACAGATTTATTAATTTCTAAATTTGCAGATTTAATAAGCGGATTAGATGCTGTAGAAAGTGAAGAAGAATTGGATAAAGAATTACAAAAAGATCCTCTTTTAAAACAAGATGTAAAATCTTTAGTTGAAAAAATAACGCCTTATCTACCATTTTTAGGGATTGTGAGCGGTGGAATTACTGTTGGAAAACACGTGATTAAATATAAAAATAGTTCTGAGGAAAAAGAACAAAAAGAATAATTTTTTTATAATTTTTTTCATAATTTTTAAAGTATGAAAAAAAAAATTAATTTATAAAGTTATTGGTAAATGATCAATTTTATACCATTTTTCACAAAATACTTTACGGTAAAGTAAAATATCTTTTTCGGTCATAATTCCTTTTTGAAAAATAATTAAAGCCATATCCCTATCAAATATTCCAGCTCCAGCTCTTAAGAGGCGTCTGTCAGAAAATGACACACGATTGACTGCTAAACCTCCAATTGTTACACCCCCAGTATATCTTACGGCACCTGCCGATGTAAAATTTAATTTTTAACCATTGCAATAAACTGAACTTTTACTAGTTCTTGGTGAGCTATAATCATCCCAATGTATAGATAAATCCATTTATTTATTTCACCAGGGTTTGCTTTATTTTTATAAGAAGCAATCGAAACATTTCTTGCCCCTATTGAAAACTTTTGAGTAGTACCATTTGAAATAGTCATATCACCAGATTGTGCAAAAATACAAATGTATCATTTTGTCTAAATAGACAATTTCTTGCTGAAAAATAACGTTTAGTTAAACTTTTCATTTTATAAACTATAAAAAATTTGTTATATTTGGTACCTGTAACTGGGGCTAGAGACAAATTTGAAGATAAATAATTACCATTATTATAATCAAATTTTATAAAATATCTATATATACTATAAATATATATATATATCAATATATATATGTCAATATACATATTGAGTATGACCTGTAATTTTAAATTTATTATCACCCATTTTATCTGGTAAATAGACCGCGCCGTTTACCTCACTAAATTTATTTGAAATTATTGTCTCTAAAAATAAATTATTTACATAATTTAAATTTACAGTATCTAAATTATTTGTTGAAGTTTTTTTACTGTCACGTTATCCATAGTTACATTTTTTAAATTTGCATCATTTGTCACTGTTGTATTTGTAATTAATGCGTTGGAAATTTCAGATGTACCTTTAGCTGTAAAATTAGTTGTAATTAAATTGCCAGTTACATTTCCACTTTTCTTTTTAGATAAATACTCTTTTAATCTTTCTCTTAATTTTTCTCATAATTTTTCTTCCTCTTCATCTTTATTTTTGTTTGGATCTTGATAGCCATAAAATAAACTCATTTTCTTTATTTATTATATGTTTTTAAATGATTAAAAAATCCAAATAAATCTTTTGTTTAACAATTTCAAAATATTAATATTTTGAAATTTAAAATTTTAATTTACTTTGTCTTGCATAAATTTGTCAACAATCTTTTCTTGTAAACTTACGCTTTCACTCTCAATCTTTTTAATTTTTTCAAAGTGTAGATTCTCATTTTCAAAATGAATTCTCGCGCTTTTCTCTTGTTGAAATCCTATTCCAAAACCAACTTGTTTCATACGAAAATCGGCGCTTGTATGAAATTTAAACGCGTTTTGACTCTTTTTTTGATAATTTAAGGGATACTTGCCATCATATGAGGTTTCATATTTTGTTCCTAAACAATCTCCCATTTATTTGACAAGTTAAAAAGATTTGTAATAATAACCGTGAGTACTGGAATAGCCAGTAAGATGTTGTAATGCAAATGGAGTGTTACGCCTAACACTACCTACTGTAAGATAACTATGAATAAAACCTACAGTATAACATAAGATGACCTCCGAGGAACCTAAGATAACTACAACTAAAAACGAAAAAGCTCCTAAACGTGTTAAAGAAGGGAAAATGTTGGTCGAAATTAGTAAACAGGCCAAAGAAAGAAAAAATGTTTCCGGGAAAAATATCTGGGAAATCCCCTTGGAAAAATGTGGGGAATCTTGGGAAAAGATGTGGGAATTCCCCCTGGAAAAAAATTGGGAATTCCCCTAGGAAAAAATGTGGGAATTATCCTTGGGAAAAAGACCGAAGCCCACCGGAAGTGACGTCATCAGAATGGAATGTGGTCAGGTGACGTCAAATTCCAGGAAGCGGCGTGGAAAATTTAAAAGTATGTTGGAAGCCTCTTGGAAACAAATGGTTGACACTTTTGAATTTATAATTAGGCATTTTCCTTTGATCGACGTTTTTTCCTAGGTGATTTTTTACTATAAAATAATATACAAATAACCAAAAATGTCCTTGAATCCCCCCTTTTAGGACTAGAGCAGATAAGAGTTAAGAACCCTTTTATCTTAAGGACGTACACATCATTCTTCCTTCCAAGTGCTTGCTGCTCGAGGTAGAAGATTTGTATGGTTAATATGGGAGTAACTATTTCGTATCACCGAGATAACATTTCTTACTATTTTGACACATATTATAAAATTTGATTGAGTCTTGAGACTGCGTATTGGATCTTTTTGTCAAGAAAAATACACTATCATTTCAAAAAACGCGATTTTCGACAAACCGCAAGGCTGAGATTTATATTGCTAAGACATGCTCATAGTATACCATTGCTATGTCGGAGTTTCGTTACGATATTTAGTGACATTTCCAGGGTCTCAATTTGAGGGTGGTGTAGAAACGCAAGCTGCGTTTGGGGGACAAGATCCTTTTCACTCGAAAGTTCACCAAATCTGCGGTAAATAATTTTTATTCCAGACAAAGCGTTTCCGTGGTGTAGTAAGAATAATCAAATCATAGAGGAGTGATCCTCCCAATATAATATTCGTCTCCTGACAACTACCAAAATATTGTCATTGCTGACGGGTCTTCATCAATTGAAGTAACCTCTCTTCTTTTACCAGCAACTCTTCCATTCCATGAAATGCCAGCAATTGTAAGTGAACAACGTCAGTTGGAATTACAAGAACGGAAGGAGGTGTACCAATGGGATCACGTCTCTCCCGATCTGCCGGGTCACATTAAGGCTGTCAATCATGCGGCTTTGCC
>JBAHVQ010000457.1:353675-371150 GCA_036872915.1 Nanipora kamurai | reverse complement strand
GGAATACATCTAAAAATTTTGACAAAATAATGATTTTTTTATAAAATTGAATTTTTTTTGGTATTGGACCCCCTTAAAGGGGCAGTAAGATACAAAAATTGTATTTTTGACTTTATTTAGAAGTACTTTTAAAGTGAGGAACAATAGCATTCTTGTTTAGTCAATATCTCATCTTGTTCTACATATATTCAGGTTTTTGAAATATGCAAATTAGATGTCTCGTGGCTTCATCTACTGACACAAATTCCCAAATGGACAAACATCCTTTGTAATATCTGTTACAAAGAACTGAAAGTTTCCAAACATGTGCTAATAAGAATGGTAAACTGCAATATGTACGGTAATTGTTGAATATACATTTCCCATCTTGAAACATTTATCCAATTCGTATGAGTAGATGATGTCACCGCAACTCATTTGCATGTTTCAAAAACCTGAATATCTTTGGAACAAGATGAAATATGGACTAAGTAAGAATGCTTTCCTTTTCAATTCAAAAGTGCTACCAAATACAATCTAAAACAGTAGTACGATTTCTGGTCTTACTGGCACTTGAACTAAATATATCATTTTAGGCGATTCCGGTCAGTTAACATGGAGACCGTAATGATCACGCCACATTATGCCACATAAAAATATCAGGCAAGAAACGTCTGCATTTCATGTCATATTGACTGAATTTGATTACAGTACGAGATTAAATCGTAGAATTTATTAAAATTTAAAACTTTGGACACTCACTGCCTTTCCCCCAAAGAAAAGGTCCACGATAAAGCCCTAAATGTAACTAACCATTGAAATGTTTTGGTAAGGAGAAAGCACGTGTAACTTGCCAAGACGACACGGCTTCATGAAATCTCTGGCCAAGAATATACTTAAAATCACTAGATAATTCGCTCTTGTACAAGCGATTAAAAAAACATCAGACGTCTCCAAAGAATGGTGAAGATGGCATGCGTTGAACCCCTTTCCCTTATTCATGCTAAATACTACTACCAGAATGCTGTTCGAAGTCTTTTCTGTTACGTTAATTCGCTTAACTGAATATCCGTCCTCTCCGGGAATTAAAAATTTACATAAGAAATTGCTGCAAAGTATTGTGGTATTAAGAGAGATAGCAATAGCTCTGAATAGCTATTGCTATGAAGACGCCTTCAGTCAACAAGTCGAAAGCTCAGCATGATTCAAATAAATACTGTGGGGTTTCTACAAACCTATATTCACGTTACTACTTTACTATTCAAAATTTCAAAGAATTATTCTGGTATTTTTATTCACCTGAAGTAATAAGGGGAACCGACCACTGACCACCCCAAAACCCACGAAGACTGGGTTTCGGATAACAAGCGCGAGTTATGACTGGTTCCATTGGTAAACGTTTACCCAATGACAGCTCAGGCAGGTTACCTGAGCTGTCATTGGGTGAAAGTCAGAATCAGGCAGAATCCCATTTTAATACCTAGAACCAGTCTCTGCAGGGCTTCTGGATTGGTCGATGTGACAGCTCTGATTTTCACGAAATTCCACAAAATGAAATTCCACGGATGTTAGAAAGAGTTATATAGCTTGATTTTTTGGCGTTAAAAATAGAAGCTTGTTTGTTTTATAACCAATGAGAAGCAAGAAACCACTAGAAAGTAATTTTACACTGAAAATGAAGTAGCAGTTCACGAACATTCTGGTAATTCTCTCAATACTTGTTTCGTTCATATGTCTACCGACACTTCATCGCAAAATGGTATTGCCTTGAGTAATAACTATGGGCGATGAACTAAAAGATGAAAGGTTGTGAAAGAGATGCATGTTGTATGAAAACAAAACAGATCGCTCGCGAGGTCACAACTTCAGTGGAAACTTATTCATATTATTAAAGAAAAACAAGACGTAGAATAAAGGAAAAAATGACTGAGTAAAAATATCGTCATTCCATACGACTAGTGGACGTTTGTCAAGCTCGTTATCTCAGAAAAACGATTTTTGAGCCCTAGATAACGAGAATCCTGAGATAAGTGGACTTTCGTCCACTTATCTCAAGATGCTCAGGTTCAATGTTGAAGATTATCAATATTGAGATAAGTGGACGAAAGTCCACTTATCTCAAGATTCTCAGGAATATCAGACGACTAGTGGACAAAGTTCACTGGTCGTCTTATGTTTACCAAGCTTCCACATGAACCAAGTTTGTGTTCAGCATTAAGCACTGTCATTCCATATTACATGCCGTGTTGGAACCTGTCAAATTGTGTGGAAGGGCTTTAAGGCAACTAATTTATTAAAAATATGTAAATCAGGAACTTACCTCCTCGTTATGGACGTACATTTTGTTTGGAGGATCCTTCAAAAGAAAAATTGATGCAATTTGCCAAATATTCAACCAAGTTCTCACAAACTGTAACACTGCATAAAAGGGATAAAATGCTTTTTCGATTTTGGATCGCTAGAACAACTTGTTCTCCTGGGAAAATTTTGCTCATCAAACTGTGGAACGCCATGGACTCAGAAAAACTCTGAGCTCCAGACGGGACTTGAACCCGCCACCTTCTCAATGCTAGCCACACGCTCTAACCATTGAGTCGCTAGGACTCAGATGGCAGAGCAAGTTTACTTACGGTATTTATACATAGAGCGACCCAGTTGACAATGACTAGCCGGACTGCAAGCCGTTAGATATCGGTAAATCTTCAGTTAGATGTTGATCTTAGATGCTGCTATAACTGGATGCAAACAGACCTTTCGGGTAGTAAGGTATTTCTATATAATGTCTGTGTTTTCTACGTCTTATATTATGATGGAAATGGATAATTAATGTGCATTCGATTTATTAAAACTCCTGTGAAAAACTGATAATTTAGTTGCAACAAATTCGACTCCAAAAGTCAAAAATTCTTCAGTCGTTGCCCTCAATCGTTGTATCACGTTGTTGGCCAATTGGTGAGTGGACCAGCTGATTCTGTCGTAATTCTAAGAAAAAGCCAATCATCGCACCTCGAAAATGAACGTCCATGATCTGGCAGTAGCTTTCGTTGGAAGTTCTTAGACATTTCCTACGAGCACATACCCACAAAGTTAATCATTTTATTGTTTAATTTTTGTTTCTGTATAGCCCGTTAACCCCTAGGCGAATTTTTTTCGCACCGATCGCCTTTCTTTGGTTAAATTGAATAGATATTTCATTAATTCCAGCCGAGTGCACACGACTGCGAAGAAAAAGGCGCCTTACGCGAAATAATTGAAAAAACCATGGACCAACAGCGAGAACTTAGGTACACATTCAATCTATTTGTTTATTTGCCAGCAAGAGTTTACATTACAAACTTTTTGTAAAAAAAAAATGTTTGATATATTTGCACGCCATTTACTAAATTCTTAAATCTTTTGCTAACAATAACTTTGGCCAAAATCTCTCTTAAACATCATTAGTCAAATTTTCCCGCCACTTTTCCTACCAAGAAGACTGGTTAGGGATGGCTTGGATGGCCTGTACAGTTAGCGCGTCGCCTCTCATCGCTGAGGTTCGAAGTTAAGCCGGATCAGATGGGGTTTAATCTGGGATGGGCGACCAGCTATGAAAACCTCGTATTGATTCTAGAGCTTCCAACTTATGTGAGTAGAATTGTTGATTCTCTCCTGTGCTTTGAGGGGTTTTCTCGGGTTCTCCGGTTTTCGGCCCTCCGGCTTTTCGCCCTCCGTAAAATCAACTAGAGCTTACTGTATCTTGACTAGGAGATAATCATAGATAAGTGTAATCTCATTATCTCCTATTCATAAGTAATTCGGAAGGATTTCTGTCAATAAACCATGAGTTTCTTTGTTCGAGTTTTAGGATGTTGTGAACCAAGATTTTTTGTGGTGTTGATCGCACAATTATTCGGAAGCCAGGAGCGCTCCAGGGGAGCCCCTGGATTTATTCCAAAATTATCCTGACGCAGTTTGTCTTCGATACCCATTCAGACACACACCCACCCACTTCGCCCTTAATATTCACATGCTGTGCTAAAAAACCACCATGAATTACGTCACTCACCATTGGGAACAACGGACTATTATCGCCCGATATGTATCCATTGTCATCAGAAACGCACTTAGTCTGAGGCCTAGAAGAGGTAAGACAGAAACAAAACGATACTAAATTTGTCAGTGTGAACAACATTTACCCAAATTCCTATTCTCTCCGAAAATCTAGAAATTCATTGAAAGTATAGGTTATCAGTAATTATTTTGTTATACAGTATTACACTTCAAAATAAAAAATGTAAAGAACGGTGCATCCTTTTCAACAATACTTACAGAACGAAAACAAAGTAAATGGTTTGAACCTGGAAGAATCGTGATACGTTTGCGGACGTTGATCGTCCAGGTTACTGTAGTCTTTAGAAAGACTATTGGTGGAGAAAAACATGCTTGTGATGAAAGACTCTTGACTCTGACGAATGACCACCGTAAGGCAATCGAAACGTTAGTCACTTCCACCAACAGAACGAAAGCAATTGGCCAGTACCCAAGTTGAGCCACAGGTCTCGGTAAAACAAGGTTAACTTTACATCATAAAACTGTTTGGGGAGACGAGTCTTTTGTTTGAGTCCCCAAAACAGTCCTATGATGTAAAGTTAACCTATCTGCCAGGCGATATTTGTCTCTTAGCAGAACAAAAATAAGCAACACAGACAACAACTGCTTTATACGCGTTTTTTTCCCTGTTTCTTGTTTCTTGTTTGTTTGTTTGTTTGTTTGTTTGTCTTGTGGACCCCTAATTTTGAAACAAATGTTGTATGAACTCCTTCGAGTGGAGTCTGTTAGGTCCAGAAATTGGTAAAATCGTTACCTGCCGGATAATGGCTTCAAACTTCTCATAAAGCTTCCTTAGGGTAATAGAAATAGTTTCTGATTATTTTGCCAAGGGTGACATTGAATATCGTATTCAGGGGATGAGGTATTAACTAACTTCGTTTCCTGGACCATGACGTTATCCTAAATACATATCATTATGGGGTAAAACGAGACAAGAATAAAAGCCTCCATCATTATAACATAAATGACTATTAAGGTGTTATATTAACTTGGATACGATTTTCGAAGTTTGTGGACGATTATGTTAGATCCAAAACATTAAGTTACATCATCCACTAAATCCCAACCCTACCGGTGTCATCCCCTGAATTCAGATCTTCAGGCACCCCTCCTAAAATGCTTCGTCAGACAAAAAGGTAAGTCTGTATCAAATTTCATGCTTTTATTTGACCTGATTATTCCAGAGGGACTTTTATCATTTTACTCGCTAAAGCAAGAGACGTGATAGCAAAGGAGTTACAGAATATTGAGACTTATACATGAACTTTTTTATTCAATGATAATCTTCACATATGTGTTCACATGGCAACGTGAAGACATCACATCTTCTAATACGCTTGTACTGTAATATGCATAAGAACACCTGTAACTCTCAATTGATGCCGGTGACCCAGCGTTTTTATATTTGATATATTAATCTGCTAAGAATATGTGAATATATAACGACACCAAAAGGGATGAGGGTGTAATTAAATAGGACACGTGCATCATATGGAAGATATAAAAGAGGCTGGCTATATTCCGTGGGGAAGGAAAAACGCTAGTCGAAGAGAAGATACACGAATGCTTATATTCGTGTAGATTTCGATCCTTCGATACCCGGTCTCCAATCAAAGAAACTTGTACCAATCGAAAAAAAATTCCATTGTATATTATACAAAGACTCATAATACGTACCTCCAGCTGTCGGGTTGGGCAGGTTCGGTCTGACCGCTATGTCCGGGCACAGTCTGCCATGGAATAAACTAAAATACGACGATGACAAAACAAATCTTACGAAAAGAAAAACCAGTAACTAGGTAAGAAGATCCTTACGTCCATTGCAGGACAATCAGAATATGCTGTAAATGCAGAACAAGCAAAAAATACCAAATACGTTTTTAAAGCCACGTATCCCTATGACGAATTTTTTTTGAAACGCATATCGCGTACAAAAATTCCGGTCGGCTTCTTCCAGTCCGGACGTCAGACATTGTTAAAAGCTTATTAACGTGGTGTGAGGTCTTTACGGCAAAATTATCCAGCCCGTGGTCTTTGAGCACAGACCGAGCAACGAAGGACCGAGGTCTGTGCGAAAGACTAAGGGTAGAATAATTTTGCCGTAAAGACCGAGCAAACGACGATAATAAGGTTTCTATTACATTGCTGCACAAAGACTACTGCGACTTTGTAAAGTATCATCTTGGCATAAGGTTAAAAGATGCGATGTTCGCGCATCCAAAAAATGGCAGTAAGAACTGTTGCACTAAGCAAATAGAGAACTAGAACAAGTAAAATTCAATAAAGAAATTACAACCAACGGCTTGACTACTGTATATGAGCTAATCTATGCTCAGTGACCGAGGTCCCGCAATATAAACTACAGAAAGGTTGCTGTAACAGTATGACTCAGCGAGAACAAAAATGGAATCCTTTAACCGCTTGCACTTGAACCTTACAAATGCCTGTAAATAGCATAGAACAAGAGAGGGCCAAATGTGGAGACATTCATTTTACAACAGAGTACAAGCTTAAAACATCGTTAAAACATTTCATCAGTATAACTATTCTAAAAATCATTTTTCGGTTTTAAATTTTTTTCATTTTCTCAACTTTTTTCGCAGTTTTTTTTTCAACTTTTCAGTTGATTTGTAAAGACCGGTCTTTACCGGTTTGTAAAGACTGGTCACGAACCAATCAGATTGCAAAAAAAAACTCGAGTTAAGACCTCAGACAAGCCATGTCACGCAATAAAGCTGCCCATAATATTTTTTTATATGAGTCTTTCACACAAAGAAATGTAACTTTAATTAGGAAAGCGAGATGTTTCGGCCAACTCTACTAAAATTTTTAATAAATATTTTGCTCTTTGACACATTTTAATTAGTGATATAATTAAAATCGGCAAAAAGATTTTATCGACGATACTTAGACTTAAACTATCTTCATATGATTTGCAGAATGTCCTCTGACAAATACAAACCAGGATACTGTACCATGACGTCAATTATTCTGAGAGCTCTCTGTGGCTCTGCTCTCACCAAATATCAGCACCGCCCAAGCTTTCACTAGATTGAAATATTTTTGCAGTACGCTTCACCTCCTCTCTTGATTAAAACTGTTTTCACGAGAATCTCTCGTGTGCCTAAAACGGGACTGTTCCCAGTTCACTCTCAACTGGTTGGGCAGCGGTGGGAAATCCGAACATGCGTGTCCGGATTCCGCTCGAGTTAACTCAGTTTTTCGAGTTGACCTTCGCAGTATATAGAGACTACTTCAATGGTATACGATTTTTTTTAAACGAGCGAAAAATACCGTCCGACCAATAAAAATGTTTATACGATAGCTTTTCACTAGTAAAATATATCGCCAGGCCAATCAGAACCTTTCAACTTCAAGCTTACAATCGACTTCTCTTCGCGCTCTTTATCGGGCGGAAAACCCAGTGCTTACATAATAAAGGTTAATCAATGAGTTTTCATTTCATGTTATTCTTAGGATGATTTTGAAAGAATGAAATTGTTCTTAAAGAAAAACTAAGAGTCTGAAAATCTTTCCTTGCAAACAGCACGCGCCATATTGAATTTTAAAGTCCATGATTGTGACCAGGTCTTAAATACCCGTCAACATACCCGTTTCAGTCAATCAGCAGCGAGAGCTGTATACAATCAGGTAAGCTATGTGATAGTCAGTATAAAGCTTTTTAAGTTCGGGTTTTTCTTTGATTACTGCAACAATCTTCTTCTCTAAACATGGCTAACGTACACACAGATCGAAGGCTCAAAATAAAAGCTACACTTTTCACTGAAGAAAACCTATTGCCAATACCTTCATATACATTTGCGGATGAGACGTAGACATGGCAACAGGTACAGCTGCTGGTGGTACATTGGTTGGTTGAGGTATGTTGACGACTAATGGCTTTGCCTGTAAACAAAAAGCATCATTGTTGGCAAAATTCGACGAACAAGCGGTGGCTTTAAAACTGTTCACCATGTGGACTAAGCTGAAGGCTTTCTGACGGGGGTTAATGCAAGGGTTTCCGTTGGGATAAATGAAAGGCAAAGGAAAAGGCGCTCTCACTCGACAAAAAAAGGTTTGTAAAGGTGGCTTAGCAAACCCAAGTTTGCGTGGGAATAACGCTATTAAAAAGGCTTAGTAAACGCAATTAAAATGGGATTTAGTTTACCCATAACAATTGACTGCTGCAGAAACACCGAGAAGAGTGGGTTCTGGGAAACCAACGGGAGCTATGTTTGGTCGTTGAAAACTTTCAGCCAATCACAACACGTGCAGATCATCCAGAACCAAGTTTTTTTTTTTCAACACACAGATACTACTAATGGAAAAATATCTACTAGACATGTACATCGAATTAGACTACCTTACTCCAATCTGACGTTTAAGTAAATTTTACGATCGCATTTCGTGGTACTCCGAGCTGTCAATTCCGAGTACGATCCGCTTTGAACCGAGTTTCAAACCACAAAATCTTCTTCGATCCGACAAAAATCCAGGATTTCAGAGATGAATTGAATCACCTCTTAGACTTGTCGTATATTTGTCATACGTTTTCGTTATTTGCCATGTTTTTAGCGCCTTTCAGGAAAAGCTTACCTACAAGTTACTTCCATGAATCGCTAGAATAACAGGACTCAAGGAGATGTTTATTTTTTCCAATACAAAGTTGGTGACCCGTTGGGCAACATTTCATTTCTAAGCAGGGCTTATCAACCATTCAAAATCGACATAGTCAAAAGAAAATCTTCCTTTAAAATATACAAATGGTATTCAGTTTGTTTAAAAAATCGAAATTATCCAACTGCAAACCACACGTTTTACTCCGACGAAGTACCTTCGCTCGAAACGTCAGTTTTTCTACTCGTACGTTCCAGCAGTTTCGCACTCTTTTTTATCTCTACAAGTCGTTGATAACTGCCCACGCAGCACTCTAATTGTATATCACTGTTTGAAAACCACTTAAATTTGACTTGATTCGATCCACAAAAGCAAAACGAAAAACCCAATCCCATTCGATTCGAACACGTGGTTTTAGAATATGAATCTCGGAAATAACTCCCTCGGGTTAAGTTGGAATGAACCCGACTCAGATTCGGATCGTATTAGACTTGGGTTTGAATCGGATTCACACACCTCTAGTAGCTACATTATAAGTAGCTAGTATACAAGTAAAAACATAATATAAAACTATAAAACTATCCCTTACCACGGTGACCAGAGGAGGTGGTCTGGACACAACTTGCTGCGGAATAAACGAGGTTTCCGACATGCCTGGATTCAACATGTTATCTCGAAATGGGGCAGGAATTTTCAGGATGGAATTCGTTGAGGTTCCAGGAAAGCAACTATAGGCACTCCCCATTAAAGTGTTGGACTGTGGGGGTATACAGCCAACATTACGGCGACAAGCCTCCATTTTACGAACTGCTGACTTGAATCTGGAAGGATAACAACATAAGATTAATTCTTTTACTCTGACTAACACCAGACGATTTTATTCCTCGAGGGTAGACGTCTCGGACAGAAAGGAGTTAAAAATATCTCAAATACCTCTGTTGGTCCATATCGGACTTTCATTATTTTATGAATATTAGGTATTTACACACGATAACGTGAAATGGTATCTACATTAGGTGAAGGAAATTTTCAACGGCAGAATGATATAATTTAAGATCCAACAAGGACGCACAAAATTCAATTCCATGGCCTCCGGCACGGAATCGAACCCACGGTTCTGCGAATCTAGTGCAATGCCCTGCCAACAGAACAACGAAGGCATGGTCGCGAATGGCCCGGAGCTTGGTCACAAATTCTGTATTTAAGAAGGCCCGTTTACATATGCGATTTTGTGCCATGCAATTGTCATTCTGGTTTATGCCTATTATAACTCCACGTCAGGCACAGAATCACATGTGTAAATGGACCCTAATGCGATATTGAGTTCTTCTAGGCGACGCCAAAATCGAAATGCTGGTTAGCAACTTTAGTAGACCGAATAATGAATGGGAATCGCCTTGTTTACAAACATTCGCTATCCAACTTGCGAATTGCTGCAAGGGTTTAATTGCCAGTGGAGTGAAGGAGATATATGCAATGAATATCAGCCATTTATACTCATTAACATGAAACGGTATTTATATTAGGTGTGGGTAATTCTTTATATACTTATAAGAACCAAACAGGACTAATTGCGAAAAATGCAACACGAGGGCCTTCACCTGGGAAAACGTTCCGACTCTCGAAAATTTCCTTCACCAAATATAAATACCATTTTGTTATTTTACTCTAGCTAATTTCCAGACGATATTACTCGTAATGGATGACGAAAACTCATATCAGAACAAATATCAAAAGGAAATTCCATAAAAAAGCAATGCTTTATTAACTTCTCAAAAGAACGTAAACAAATTCCTAACGCAGCCAGGCGAATAGTCAGACATGGTTTTACGCTACTCTGGCTTGAAAAGTTTTGATGATGATGATGATGATGATGATGATGATGATGATGATGATCTTTATTATAACACGCTAGCCATTGTCAACATAAGTTGATTTCCACATGGGGCGTGAACAATAACAAATTTACAAGATGTATACTATACGCCTTTAAACCATTTACAACTATTACTTCAAACTATTTACATATAGAAAGACATACTATAAAGAACATTAAATGAAGTACTTCAGAGTATCAGCGACTATTAACAATTAAATGACATCCGTATTTGTTTTGAAAATGTGGGAAGCGATTTTATTTCGAAAGATCCTGAGAGAATTTATTTCTTTAAGTTCGTTTGGTAATGAATTCCAAACTTGTGGTCCATTAAATTTTGGACGTACGGTAGCTTACAAAACTACCGCTCATGATCCAAAGTTTCGACACTCCTGTCTAGTGCTGTGATCAGGAATCTGTCTTTCTATACGCAGAACGCTTAAAGGGTTGTTACCTCCCAAAACAACACATTAACGAGTCACAGACATTACGAGCGATGGTCGTTTGTCGGAGTAAAACCAAAGAAAGGCCTGCGCTCGAAGCGTCAGTTACTCGTTAATGTGTTTGTTTGGCAGTCAACAAACTTTTAACTGTTTCTATGCGAGAAAAACTGCCTATGCAGCACTCCATCTATATTACTATACAAAAGATGGATTAATAAACATATCATATGGCTAGAACATGGGAAATGATCGAAACGTACGTGTTGCTATTGTTATATTCAGCCAAATGTGTCAGCGTAATAAACGGATGGCTTAACGCTGCGTCTGGTGTAATCCGCTTCTCAGGATCAATTGACAAAAGTTGCTTCAACAATCTCACGAACTCGGTCCTGAAAAGACAAAAAAACCCAAATAAACAAATGATGGAGTGAGAAAAAAAAACACCGAAAAACGAAACTGAGGTCTTGCGGTGATGGTCGCTCTTTGGCAGTGCACGTGTCCCTCACCTCTGTGACTAGGGTTCAATTCCGGCTCTGACTTAAGTTACCTTGGTCACATACGAGAAAAGCGTTGTGAAATGTGACTCTAACAAAAATCGCCGGGTACTCCAGTTTCCTTCTGTAGTAACACTAGCCCCAGGGGAGGTGGCCCTCGCTGGACCTCAACGGAAAACCAGTGAACTCTATACAGACTGGAGAGACATCTTCCGGCCCTCAGGTGAAGCCAAATACGCTGGACGTGGAAACGATTTTCGAACGTCAGTTCCAGCACTTCATTCCGAAATTCGAAGAGGAAGTAGGTCAAAATAACAAAAGTTTCAATATTTCATTGCAGAACTACACTTGAAGAGTCGGGCCAAATGGAGTTAAGGTTCCCCCCTGGTGAATCTATTGCACACCAAAAGTAAATTCGGAAAGAACCAATCAATTTCAGCAATCAATCCTACGGCAGATATACGAAGTTATCCGGAATTATTGCGAAGTGAAATTTCGGACACTTTTACCGTTCGTTAAAACCGATAACTAATACAAAGCATTGGCACAAAAGTGAAAAACTAAAAATTAACAGGACATTCACAGCTCAGTTCCTGACCTCTACAATAATCTATTCATCTGTAATCAGGTTAGTGTTAACAGAACGGAAAGTATTGTTTGTTATTTAATCATTCGGCGTTCCCGACTGGTTTCCTGCCAATTTGTTTTGTGTCAGTAGTGAGAAAAATATTGAACAACCATGTTTCTATTTGGATTGCATCTATCGCATGCATACGCATACTTTGTTATCATTAATTTGACGTTTACGACACTTGCAACTTAGATCTGCTGCAGCTCGCCGAGGCACTTATAACTACAAACTACCTGCATGTTCCATACACCTCTTGCCTTCCTCACCTGTCAACTTTCTCAGCCTTACGTTCGACTCCAGTCAAACTACTTGATAGCTTCACATCAGCGATATCGTTCAACGTTTTAAAAATGTACTTCCTAGCCTCGTGTGACTTGATTTTCGTCTCCTTTTCGTATTCCAGGGGATCCTAAAGAAACATTTAACGATTAATCCACGTCAATGGAGTAAATAAACCAACTAAAACTAGCAGCAGATAGTAAAATTTTTCAGAATTGAATCAACATATTTTCATATTAGATAATAAAAACTCTTTTACTACCACTACATCCACAACAAATCAGAGCACGGATAGATTCGATGCAGCGATCCTGCTTAATGGTTGTAACGCGCGCTCATTCTCCCGATTGTTGGGAGTAATGCCAGGTAACCAGATAGAACGCTTCTGTCTGGTTACCTGGCATTACTATGTCGCAACTGTTTTGCTATTACTTCGTGACATACTCAATGTTCTAAAAGAAATGCTTCATACATTTTGTGCCCGGCTGGAGTTATCGGTGAACTTGGGAATTTGAGTGACCACTAAGAAAGCTTGGACATTGATAACCTCTTCGCCAATTTCATGCTCTTCTAACTCCTTGCGTCCCTCTATAAGATGATCGAGCTCAATGTAGCATGAATCATTTCTTCATTGTTTTACACGAGAAATCTACAAAGATCGGTGGCATCATGGGAAGAGAAAGGTTCATTGACGTCAATTAAGTTATCCGCAAAGGCTTTTCTGCTGCATTAAAATTTCGTGTGTGGGAGGGAAGGGATTTGCTGACTTTTCTGTCGACTGCACACTCTTGTATAGAGCTGGTGGATTGCCTACTGTCCGTATCGGCTCACCTTAAGTTTCCACTCATACATTCCTGTCATTCTGTTGAATGTTTTCTTGAAGAACCGTGACACTTTGGTCCCAACATTGAGCAAGTCAACAATGCCCATATTGCCTTGAGTTTGAATGATATAGCGAATCTGAAATCATACCGAAAGAATTACCTGTAAGGTAAGCATAAAATAGCCTTATCGACATACATAAACATTTTTGGGGGTGATTTATAGAAGCTGTTTCATGGAAGCGCTGCAGTTTCATGTAATATAGCATACCCGAGAACGATTGTTTGATCTGATTTCCAAACACCCAGCAATGAGTTGAGAAAAGGGGAAATAGCCTAGATTTTTTAACCGACTTCGAGGTGTTTGGAAATCAAATGAAACACGACTTTCCAGGGTATAATATAGCTTCTCAAAAGAATCCGTCTTTAGTTGTCGAAATTTTACGCTAATTACGATCACATTTCCAAACTACATCTCGGGTACATGATTTCCACTGTGTTTTCCTCATGAAATAGTAATGAGTTTGAGAAGCCCAAGTTGAAACTTTACTTGATTTATTCGAAGAACGATTAGGGATGTTACTTAGCAACTGCCTATCCATAGGGATTCGAAAATGAATACCGACACACTATTGCATTCATCGACACCTATCATGAGACTAATATTGTAATGATTAAGATTAGTATTGTAGTGTAGTAAGTATACATTGTAGACATATTTTTATCCATACGTATTTTATCATACATTAGATTTAAGGGAGGAAATGTTATAATTCGACAGAACACAAACACGTAACTACTGACAAGCTATGTTGCTGGTGCCAAATTCGGAGAAACGCCTTACTGACCCACCAGTCGAACTAAGATCACAAATATTCACAAATCAGGGAAAGCAAAACCATTCGTTTTATTTGTCAAGTTCCCACTCCATCACTGATGGAAGCCAAGAACTTTCAAAAATTCTGAGCTCCAGACCACACTTTCAACCTTCTAAATGCCAGCCATACTCTCTGATCATTGAATAACCAGAAACTCGAATCTCATCTGGAGCTCAGAGTTTTTCTAAATGCTCGGCTTGGAACGGTTTGAATAGCAAGACACTTCAGCAGCTTTTAAAAGTATCAAATTGCAATTTCAAAAGTCAATAAACAGATTTTATGGCAGTTGTATTTTTGGTTTAGTGTTAACCAAAGCCACGGGATCTATTCACTTAGATTCACATGTCGCAAAGTATCCATTTACAAGGCGTGATTGGTGGGATTGTTCGAAACGCTGTTGGAGGCCTTTTTGATGGCATTGTTGGTGGCGTGGCAGGTGGCGGGGTTGGTTGCATTGCTCTAAATTGCTGTTGGTGGTGTTGTTAGCGGTGTTGTTAGAAGCGCTGTTGGTAGCATTAACTGAAGCATTACTGGTGGTAGAATTGGTTGCACTGTTGGAGGTAGTAGCACAATTAGTCGTAGTAGTACTAAACCTTTACTTCAACACGCTTACCTCATTCAGACAAAGCTGGTTTCCAAGAGGGGCGTGCACATTACAAATATAAGAAGTTAAATAATACAAATTATTTTAGCGTACAAAGTAAATAGTAAGTAATATCAATAGATATGAAGACATTAGACACAGAATTTAAAGAATAAAAACAAATAGAGTCGACCAAGAAGTATTAAGTCAGACTGATTGAAGAAATATTCTTAGTAAAGAAATTCAAAGGTTTAGTATCTCTGAGTTCACTTGGTAGGCTATTTCATAACTTTGCTTTATAACAAAGGCTCGTTTTTAAAAATTCTGTTTTTGGTTTCGGCATAAATAGTGCAGTGGATGACCCCCTTAAATTGTAATTATTGGAGGCATTAGTTGCAGGGCCATCTTAACAGCATTACGGTCCTCCGGGAAAAACAGTGTACTGGGGCCCCTACGACATACTAACCCGGGGATACTAAATCAGAGACAAATCACAATGTCCATTTGTAACACAATAACATTGCAGCAAATATTTGTAGTTTAGTATAGTCTAGATTACTGTGTAGTGGTATTTATTTACTAGAGTAGAAGAATGAATTAGGGTGAAGAATAACGATGTAGTTGCTACTCTGACTGGCAAACCATACCGGACAAGTAGAGAAAACTCTACTTGGCCCGCCAGGGATTCGAACCCACGACCTTCGGTTTACTAGTCCGACGCTCTACCAACTGAGCTACAGGTCAAGTTGGGAGCTGGTCGTGGGTTCGAATCCCTTTCGGACCAGGTAGAGTTTGATCCACATTAATGAACCATTCATTTGTAGTGTGGTAGTGTGAATGTTGATGTCTAAAGCCAAATTGCCGTTTGGATATTAAATTTTCAGATTTTAAGTATTCGTATAGTTATCCATTAAATTACGCGGACCAGTTTTGTGTATTGGAGTGAGTCTGGCTATTTTCTATTCAAAGGGAAAAGTTTTACTAGTTATCGAATGATCGAAGATATTGGTTAGCGATTCAGTGATAATGGTAGAGGTAATCTTTACTACCCTGGCAGGAATTGTTGGTGATTTTGTTAGAAGTGCTCTTGGTGACGCTGGTGGCAGCATTATCGGACGAGCTATTTGGTGGCGCTTTCGTGACATTGTTGGTGGCGTAGTTGGAAGGGTTGTCACTGACACTGGCGGTGATACTGTTGGAAGTTCAGTTGGTGACGTTGTTGAAAGCGCAGTTTGTTGTGTTGGTGGTTTCAGTGTAGGTGGTATTCTTGTTGCGTTGGTTCTGGAATTGGTTGTGGCAGTGGTAGTAGCATAGGAGATGTCTGCTGTAGCTGTTGTTGGCGAATTATATTGATTGACATTTTGTGAACAAAAATATTTTGTTTTTGAAAATAGAACTCAGAACATGTTTTACCCCGCCCACATGTCCACTTTGTGAGCCAGACCAGTCTCCTCCTTTTCAAATTACTTCCGAAGATCATCACGCACAGGACCTTATGATTTAAAAAATAATTTGTCATATGAATGAGGTTTTTTCGGTCCATACGCAAAATTACGCCAGCTGATTGGTTGCTAAACGGTCGGGATTTTTCTTCCGGATCGCACAATTTTGGTGGTAAAACGAACAACAAATTGATGCAACTTGTCTCGCAACAATGTTGCGTTGAATGTTGACCACAATGCTGCACGTATTACGACCAATTTCTTTAACTTGTTGCAAGTTGCCACAAGACGTTGCGAAACGAAGAAGTCATTTCTTTAACGCAACATTTCTCTAACAACTTGCCAAATGAAATTTGTTGTGCAACAAGTTGCTAGAGCGGGATACATTACGCAGTAAAAGTATAGGATGCTGCGTGCGCAGTATATAAAACAGCGTAGAAAGTTAAAAGATTGGTAGATTAGCGAATTTTTGTAGACAAATTCTAACGTTTCGAGAAAAGGCCCTTCTTTAGAGAGTTAGAACACGTTTGACTCTCTGAAGAAGGGCCTTTGCTTGAAACCTCAGAATTTTTCTACATAAATTCGGCAGTCTACCAATCTTTTGATTTTCTAGGCTACGTACGGGTATCTCATACCTGGTCGTATTCAGAAGAGCCGGGATACAGTGGCCAGCCAAGGAATAGTTCTGCCATGACACACCCCAGGGACCACATGTCAATTGCTTCATTGAAAGGCAACCCAAGAATAACTTCTGGAGCCCTAATAATGATAAAAGTGATCGCTAAGTAAAAGTACACCTACTGCTAATTTAAGAAGAAAACTGAAACGTTGATGAACGTTTGCGAGATAAATGTTGAACAGGAATGTAATCAAGCAATCTGTGGAAAGCAAAAGAGAGGTGTTTTTTTTTCAAACTTGGTAACCCCAATTGACAATCTGGCAATGACATTACACTTCATTCAATCTTTTTCAGCAGTCTTAAAAAAACCGAATAATCTCAGACATCTCCTGTTTCACAACTTTGTTTGTATTCACATATATATATGTATAATAAAGCGTGCAAATATATACAGGCAAATACCTTTTTAATAAAAAGTTAGAAACCTTTTTTGGTTTCTAACTATATGTACATATACATACAGTATAGACAAGTAGCAAGTTCGGAATCATATGAGCAGAGTGTTCGATACCAGGGTAGAGCGGAATAGTACGACAAAATGACAAACTTTAATTACTTCATTTAAAGTTTAATCGCAACAAATTTTTTTCGTATGGCAAGCGCACCTTACGACACTTGTCAGGTGATTGTCGCGTTTGATGTTGTTTTATATATACATATATAA
>JBAHVQ010000457.1:335970-348489 GCA_036872915.1 Nanipora kamurai | reverse complement strand
GTCATACGAAACAAATTTGTAGTGATAAGAAATAAATGAAGTAACTCAAGACTGCCTCTGGTTGTTTGTTTGTATATTGCTCTACTTTCGTATCAAGCACTCTCTTCATATGGTTTTGTTTTTAACAACTATCTACATATATATATATATATATATATATATATATATATATATATATATTTATAACTTTTGAGATACAATATCATACACTTGAAAGTCATGCTTCACTGGATATCCAAACACCTTGAAATTTTAAAAAAACATTGGCTATCACCTCAGTTTTCAACAATCTTGATATCCTGATGAAACACTCCTATTACATAAATGTATAGGCCATAAATGTAATTCAACCTTTTACTCCAATGACATTGAAATATTTGACAAAACTTTAGTTGATTTAATAAATTCTTTTGCTGATTCAATGGTTTTGTTTAATATTTTGGGGACTGATATTTGTCCTAAGAACAAAAAAAGCATGATTTTCTGATTCTGTCCCAGGATAAAACAAAATCCATTAGTGCTAGACAGCTGGCTGTTTTATTTCCTAAGCTGAATAAACAGAAATCTCCCTAGTGGAGCTCCTATAGCATTCATGTCGGTGCTGGGGTCATAAAACCAAACTTGCTTTCCCAATTAAATAAGAATTTAACCTTATTACTAAGCCTTCTGCAGCAATCTAAGTATTCAACAGCAATGAGATTGATAATCCATGAAATAAATCAGCATATAAGTTCAGAGGAAGGGAGCATAAGAATACTGTGTCTGTATCTAAGGGTGAGACTGGGACACAGGTCTCAGTCAATATGTAGCCAGTCTCAACTCAGAGCAGCCTGGTGTTAAATTACCAGAACCCAGTTTCAAAATGTTTCTTGGGAGATCCTTGATAAAATAATCTGGCATGAGCCAGGCTTGAACACAAATAGTCTCCTTAGGGTCTGTTAATTTGAGCTGGGCTAGGCCAGCTGGCCAGACTAGCTAGTTAAAGATGAAATGCTCCCATATAGCAAAAAAAATAATGATTTAAATGAGGCAGTCCATTTAAAATAAATTTTAATGAATTGGCCCTTAGGCAGGGATAGGTTGATACTGTACTGTATCTCAACCAATGCAACATAAAAAAACATTTGCATGTAATAAATACAGATACATTTAAATCTGCCTCCGTTTGCTCTTTTGCGGTAAACTGTTGTGATGCATCAGTATCTTCAGTCTGCAGTAATTCATGGAGACACAGATCATTTTCCCTTTGGCAATGGTTTCCAGATATTAGTACTTTACTCAGACTTAGGCCAGCTGTTTCTATTTTCATGAAAATACATCTTATCATCAAAAGGTCAAGAAAATATTGCAGCTTAAAATGCTTTTAATAAAGCAGAATATTCATGATGAAATTGTGGGTTTCTTTGGTATCACAGTGGAGAGAATGCAAATTAGCCTAAATGAAAAAAAGTTTGACTTTCAAAAATTCATTGTTTAGCGTGAAGCTGTATCAACACTATTATATTTGGGCTATGAAAATGGAATAACATATCTTATCATTCAAAAGAACCTCTTTGAGACCTACAGTGAGTCATTTGACAAATCATCAGACGTGACTCAACGAAATCAATCGTAAATGATGACGGGATTTGAGAAAGGAGTCACTATCATAATTATCTCATTTACATATAAAAAAGATATTTCTTTCAAACCAAAATTATAACTTGTGAATTTGCTATGAATTTCAACATACATGTATTTGTTGCCCTTAGTAGCAATTTCTCACCTATTTGGTGCCTCAAAATGTATTTAGTGTAAGATGCCAAAGTCTTATCTGGTTTTGCTGTGATACTCCAATTAGTGACGTAAGTACAGACATGTTGATGCAAGATGCAGCTGGAATACCACCAATGTTTATTTCATAACTATACCAACTTTTGAGCAACTGCAACAATTGTAAACAAGTAAAAATATAAAACTACAGTACAACAAGAAGAAGTTGAAAATTTGGTCGTTTTCTTAAGATAACATCAATCTGTGATAATGAATTAGATAAATTACTGTTTTCGAATTTCCTCAACGAAAAGTCAAAGACAAGAGCTCACGCCAAGGTATCCATTTACAAAATTTAAACCAGTCTGATTGATAATAAAAGTGAAAATTTTAAATGTTTAATAATCTTGCGTCTTGAAAGCAATATAGGTACCATTATTAGTATGGGAAATTTTCATTTATATAAGATAAGTAATGTGAGAATTCGATCGCTGAATTTCCAAACAGAGCTTAGAATGTTATCTGTGTATAGCTACTCTGACACGCAACTTTTATCATTCAACAGCTAGTACAGCAAAACACTATATTCATCGAAGTATTTTCCCTCCAATCAGTTTTATGACACTATAAGACACATCTGGTTATTTCTTGTTATGTCTGCCCAGATAATGTGTGGCTAAGCTGTAATTCTTTCCACATGTTGTCAAGAATAACAATCTTATGCCAGCCAGACTTTCCTTTGAAATTGGTTTCCCATCAAAGCGCTTAACCTTCACCTACTGTGGAATCAAGAATGTTAAAAATTTCCGCATGACATGTGAAATGAAGACAGTCGATTTCGGATTCAGTTCAAGTATGACATTGAAATTCGTTAAAGAAAATATATCGCTGAGTTACGCAACGAGTGTAAACCAAAATAAATTACAAGGGCTGTTTTTGTGTAAAAGTTAGCAGTTATTGAAACAGGGGGCTTAAGTCAGCCGCTGGAGAACCATTGAATTAATTTATGTCAAAAAAAAACAAAGAAAGATTTGACAATGAAAACATGTAGTCACTGATACAACAACAACGGTTCGTTCCTACCTGTAATACCGACTTTGGAGGTATGTGGAACACACAGTCTTGGAGACGTGAGTAGCAGAACCGAAATCGATAACCTTTACTCGCAAAGGGTATTTCTCTGGATCCACAAGCATTATGTTCTCCGGTTTAAGGTCAGCATGAATTAGTCCAAGGGTTTTGAGTTTGGATAAAGCCATGAGCACCTGTTGTATAATTGGCCTGATTCGCCGCAGCGGCATCGGACTAAACTTCGACTGTTTTAAATAATCGTAAAGATTCTGTTGTAGCATTTCGAAGACAAGACATGTATGGCCCTTGTGCTGAAAGCATTCAATTGCACGGACAAAGTTGTAAGCCTCAGAATTCTCTGCCCTGAGTCTGACCAAAATGCTAATTTCCACTTGGCCTTGACGCACATAAGACGGGTGATTTTTCAAAATCTTTATGGCCACTAATTCATTAGTGCCTTGCTTCCAACACTTCACTACTTGGCCGAATGTCCCGCGACCCAAAAACTCCAACACCTCATAACGACAATGCGATGTGGGCGAGCAAAGAATTTCATGTTGAACCAATTTGTAATCACCCTCGCCACTGTCCGAGTTGAGTTTCTTGCCTTCTTTACGCCTCTCATTTCCGTGTTTACAATGCTTTCCCATAGCTCATTGCCTGTACACACAGTTCAAATTCACAGTCGTTGGCTTAAAAGTATTACGATTTTTTCCTCCTTGAATGATCAAGTAAAATTCTGAATCTCTAAGCGACGTGATACTTCAAGAGCAATGCCATGTAGACCTTCCATTTCCTACAAGATCCAAGCTCTTGGATTCGTCCTTCTGAGGAAGACATTAGTCAACCTTTCTGTTATAAATATATTTCCCGAGAAGGTCTAAAATATATTTCACTGAATTAAGCCATGAATAAAACGATTCTGGTATCGCTGGTGTAGCATTATCTTATTTGATTAATGACAGCTTTAACGTAATTCTTTCACTTGGGTAAAGAAAAACACCACTCGAAGGCCATAGTCTGCAAGAAAGAAGGAATGTTCATGAAAATTAAAGAAATGTTATCTAAAATCCAAAGTTCGTTTGTCCAACCCATTAACTGAAGCAATCCACTTTTTAAAGGAACTGCTCAGTATTGAACCTGTTTTATGATATGGTGGTGGATTTCATAAGCTTTGACATAATAAGATATTCGTGGCAAAACATCAAAACGAAAACAGACAAAATACGTCGATGAAATTGACATGAAATTGACGATTCTGACGTACAGTAGCTCCGTCCAAGGCTACTCACGCTAGTTTTAACACAAACTTACATCCAGTTCGCTCTGTCCGCAAATGCTGCCTGTGTGCTGCGACTGTGTGTAATCAGACGGACGGGGATATAGCTACAAGACGTCGACAACATCAATAGTCTCGATTCGAGGGTAAATACTTCTCATACTAAACTTCGGCTTCGTGTTTACGTACTTCCGAATCGCAGGGAACTTTAACAGATCTTCACATTCACTTTAAAATGTGCCTAAAAGACGTAAGGAATGACCCAGAATATTCAGCTGAGTATTTTCTTGATGATACTTATTGAATATTTCTGTCATCGACTGTACTAAAGCAAGCCGCCAGCTCTAAATGCTATTATTAATGTTTTCCCCAACGGTCTCGCAATCGAACCTTTTCTGGCTTCTGAAATCGTAAAAACGAAAATTTCAGCTTCTCTTCTTACCTGTTTTGACGTTGATGAAGTAAAGCTTGATGGCTGACTGAAAATAATTATTCAGGCAAATAGAGTGACTACCGACAACCAACTGTAACCTCAATTCCAAATCAACAACTACTCGTCTTAAATTCTCTTTACTGCCGTTGAACTCTATTTACTTTCAGCTATACAACAACAAAAGAGATGTATCGATCACAAACGTTTCTCCAGTGTTTCGGACAATGGGTGTAAAACCTCCGAGCCAATATACTTTACCCCCATTTCTATTACTTTGCTTCCACGGTGCTTATGGCAACAAAGAAAATTCATTTCAATTACCGACGTAGGGACAAACGACCAATGAAAGCGAGTTTCATCACCTCGGAACAGGATCGTAATAAAACGGAGAGTGCTCATTGTCGTTCGGTTACGAAGGGAAGCCGATAACTGGTAAACCACCAAGTTCATCCACGGTGATTTTGGTAAAAAAAGTTGATCGACTTCTACTGTGTTACTGACCACTTCAGACCTCTAACTTAGAGATCTGTAATTAGTAAGAATGAGATTTCTTAGGTTCTTGGGACTGACGACTTCACATTTATTCGGGGTGGGGGTATATGTTACGCTTGAATATTTTTGAACATTGATGAAACGTCTGAAGTGGTATTTCCTGCATTTAGAGTGAACTTTTAACTTTTTACCTGGCAGCTTACCAGGAGGTCTCCAATCGGCAAGCAAAGCCGTCAGGTGTTAACCAGATTGAAATTAACTGGCGTTTCAGTCAAGACGTCCGACAACGTTTTCCCACTCCGGTCCCGAGCCTTATGTTCGGTGAATAAAATATCTTTACAATATATATAATATATATGTATATATATATTAATGAATGGAAGTCAAACTCATTAAAATTTAGACTATTCCTTTCAGAGATTTCTGACTCGACAGTGATTCTATTTAGAAACAGTGAGTTTCTAAAAAGAATATTTTGTAGACAGTGTTGAATGATATGTAAAAAGCCGAAAAAATAGTAAGGGAGCTGCCGAAACTTAAAACAGAAAGTCTTGTCTTATCAAGTGAAGGTCCTTCATCGAAGTAGATAGAGTTTAGGTAGTTTCCTAAGCCTTCTAGCTTTCTGAACGGCTACTGTTTATCAAACAAAGTGTCTTTTAATTGCGTTGTAAATGAAAGCGCTCCTTGCACGAGACCTACAAGTAGTTTCGTGAGAGTGAAACCGTGTTTCATGTCAAATAAGTTAGAGAGTGGAGGTCTGCAATCCGGAGACACAAATGTCCAAGTACAAGTACTTCATCAACAAACACGGGATAATACCAGCCGTAATGGCTGAATCCGATTCATTACCAGCTGTATTACTGAGGTTACCACCCAGGAGAGCCTCATACAGACCCCTACGGTAGGAAGAATATTTAATCAACAATCTTCAAATGCAAACTAATTTTTAAATCAAAATCTCCATATTCCGTCAGAAGCCTGTGAACCTGGGAATTTAGCAAAAAGCGTAAAAGGCAGGGCCTGGGGACTACACCCCTGACAAAAATTTCATATGCTATTTCACATACGAATCAATCTTTCATATGTGAAACAGTTGCAATCCCACATGCGTGAAATTTTTATTGGTGAAATGATGAACCACATGCGAAATGAAAATTTCGCATTTAAAAACGTCCCAATTCCGTATGTTCTTCACATGTGGAATAACGTGAAATTTTTGTAAGGGCCACCATCACTAATAGCGATCAGCAGTGAGTATTCGGGTAAATTTCTTGGTTACCTGTAGTGAAATTCGAGCTAAACGTATGCATCGATCAGTCTAAAGGGCTTTCATACCAAAATTCGAGAATTATCAGTGTTGACGCGTACTAATATGATTCAGGACTGAGTTTCATTCCGGACTGAAGTCATACCGCGGTTGCGTTAAAATCCCTTCAACTGTTTACATGAATCCGGAATGAAATGGAGCTCGTTCCGGATTTAGTTCATCCCGGTTCTCATTCCGGAATGAAATTTTATTCCGGTATCATGTAAAGGCACATCGCATTTACATGGACTTTCATTCCAGAATGAAAAATGTTGTGACCATGTCAATTATTCTTGCTAGCAATGCTGTTTTATTTTTCTTTAATTTTATTCTTCACGAATGATGAGTTAAAAGACAACGTGTTCAAGTCTTCAAAGGCAGAACTCGCTTGAAAATACATTCCCGCTATAATGTTCTTGATCACCATCTTGAAACTTCAGATTTCATTCACTTTTCGACTCGGGGACCCAATTCTGATATGAACACAGTTTGAATGCACGTTCAATCCCAAATAAAATTCAGTCTCGATTCATGTAAACACCCCCTTACTTGGGCAAATTTTTTGCCAGCCCCTCCGAAAAAACTTTTCCGTACGCCCTGGAAGTAGTCCTCCTGCTTCGACAAAATATTAGCATTAAATTTTGTTGTCTCTTGTCTGTAATCCGAATCTTGGATTTTAAAACGGGTTAGCTGTCGGGTTATCGAGTGGTTAGGGTCTCTGATATAGATTATTTAGTTTTATTTTTTTTTTCACGATAAAGGAAATGTTATTGCGCCCTTTTTGACATTGTGACGGTTGAGTCGACTAGCTCCTCATATACAATAGATTTTCTAAAATTTATACCAGTAAAAAACTAGTCAAGGGTTCGGAAAGCCTCCTATCATACTTGTGGATGATTTATCTCCCTAGTGATGGAGGGTTTTCTTTTTGACGAATAAATCGTCTGACATTACGCAGAGTAGAATTCGGAAGTCTGCATCGGTCCCTTGGGTACCGAACTACCGATTCCGGGACCAACGAGTTGTTAATCAGGGCGAAGCTGTACATTTAAAGATGTCATGACGTGACAACGACGGTGGTCTTTCCAAAAGTGTGTACGGGACTGGTGTTTATGGTCGAAACATCCCTATGATAGCCATTTTGTTTTCTCCTGCGTCGCAGAATGCTTCATTAATCGGGGTAGCCTTAACTTCATCAAAATGCCCCTTAGGTCATTATCCCCCACGTTGAGAATCCTTAAAGACCATGGATATTATTCTTCTACAAACCACAATCAACAGGCATCACATCTCAAGGATCGTACGGATATTAAAGAATTTTATACATCCGAACACACTTTTTTCATCAGTTTTATATTTGAAAAGACTTGCTTTTCATTCGGCTGTTGCTTTTACATTTTTCGTTTGGAAAATTACTAGTGGAAGGACCATTTTTATGGTACCTCGTGGACACACCACTGAATATTCACCCCAAACTTATCTCTTATTCTTATCTTATTCCAAGCTGGGAAAGGTTGAGAGGTTAATTAAGAAAATGAGAAAAGTTACAATACTTCAGTTCTTGTAACTGTTCAACGAAAGGGCATGTGCACACTTTCAGTTGTAAAGAAGTCATATTTTGATAATTTTGTCACTTTCGTTTCTTCGCAAAATATAATAACTACTTTCATTTTCTATTAATTTGCGAAAGACGGAACTACTGCATTGGGTTTGTGGACAGGGGAGTAAGCTATACATTGTCAAACTCGCTTTACTGCTTCGTTGTAAATGTTAAGCTGTACAGAAACAAGTTTTAAACATGCTTATCGTGTGTATTTCAAGGACTGTCACCACATATGATAGTAATGGGTAGTATGGCATATTCTACAAGAATTAGTACAGCTTTTTCAACCTGCCTGAACAGGGTAAATTGAGTGACGTTTTAGAATAAAGGTATCGACTGTGGCGATTTATTTCGCTTGCGCAATAGCGGCGGGGGGCCAGATAACACAGTCTAAAAATATATATACTCCTTATGGCGGTATATAGTGCTTAAGATCCGTGGGTACTAGTCACATATTTACTCCACGATTACATGAAAAAACTATAATAAAACGAATTACTGGTATTAACAGTAATGAAGGGGTTTTCGAGTACTAAAGTTAAAAACAATATCTAGGACAAAATGCCTCGTAAAGTGGGAACCGTCTATTTGAAAGATCTGTTTGGTGTGAAATCGCAAATTATAATTATGCGCCCCTGTTAGGGAGATCCCAACACACCACCGAACTTCTGCTTATCTTGCAAATTTAGTCACAAACGTTCAACGCGAAGCCTTGTGACGTGGCCAAAAGTTTCTAAGTTTGCACACGAAGCAGTCGCCTACCAATGAGGACAGCCATGCTACACGTTTCCACGAAGGTACTTTAGGCGAAATACGTCAGTATTTGGGTATCTAAGTTTTCCACAGTTTCCTGATGGTTTTAGTTTTTTATTCATAGTTTGATACTGCCTATGTAGCATTGTCCGTTTATATGCACAGTATCATAATTGGGGAACCTTTATAACTGTTGAATTGCACCTTTATATTTTACTTTTATTTCAAGTATTTTGACAAATATACTTACACTTTGTACTCAATTATTACTTATCTCTTCATTAGTTATAACAAATAGCTTCAAAATATTTTCTTGACTTCGCAACATCAATAATCAACGATATTTGAAAAATCATCATATATAAGTTAGTTTCGACGAAACCTAAAAAAACCCTCAGGTTTATATTTAATTAGTATGGTTTCTACCAAACTAAAGCAGTCATATATTCTATCTCAACTTCAATAAGATGACACAGACTAGTACATCGCGCCCTCGTCAATCGACCTCTTTAGCTTCATACGTAAATTCCCTATTTCAGACCACGTAATGTTTTGATTCTTTATCAGTCTAATCATTTGGCTTTCATATTTATCTGAGTATTATTAAATTTCAAAGAAACAGTCCTGTTGAGTAACATCACATTTTTCCAAATAGGTAAATATAGCATCGAAGTTAGAGATTTCTATTATCAATTCACATAAATTGACAGCAAATAATTCATTTGTAAAATACATATTTATCACTACTAAATACTATTTCTTATCCTCAAGGATATATTTGCTGTAGCATTCTCAATACAAGTCACCGGTTGCTGTCTAAGGTCGATCAGCCGTGGGAATTGGAAACTAATTATACTTACATATTAATTTAGAGCTAGCTATTTCACATTCAGCCTCAAGGGAAAGAAATGACTTCTCAAACTCATTAAATATTCATTGTGTCAGGACAATTTCTCCCAAAGAAAAACATAAATCTATGCAAAAGCAAAAATACATCCATGCGTTGATTTGCATCGAGCAGAATAACCTTAACGGCGAAATTGTTTGGAGAGGTGTTGTGATCCGAAAAAGGCTCTAAACGAAAAGGCTCCAAAACGTTGAAAACCTATCCTTATATATAATTACAACATCCCATCACAAAACTAAATGGGGAATGCATATGTTTTGCTCGAAGGACATATGAAGAAATAACGGCATTGCGATATACATATCAGTGGTCTTGCTATAAATAAATATTGTGTCCAGATCTTTAGCTGTACCTAAATTACAAAATGAGCCCTAAATTCCGTGTCAAGAAATTTAGTCCTAGATGTTTTTTGAGACCTGAATGTCTAGATACGATAAATACACAGAATACTTTTACCACTGGTGCCTTGGAATGTCGAAATCTTTATGAATACTAAACTTACTCGTATATTCAGATCCATCAAATGACTGAGATGCCCAAATCTGTCTTCCCGAGTCCTAATGAAGGTTTAATCAGTTTGAGAACTGTAACGCTTACACCAATATTAATACCAATATCAACACCATTGTTAATAACGATATCCCATTACCAGTCCTAATGCCAATGTCAACAGCAACACTAAATCCACTGTATGATTCGTATGACTCAAAACATGCGAAACAAATTTGCAGTGATAGGAAATAAATGAAGTAACTCAAGACTGCCTCTGGTTGTTTGTGTATATATATATGTGTGTGTGTGTGTGTGTGTGTGTGACTAAATTTATGTTCCATCATCTGAGTAAATTTGCATTAAATATCCATACTACTAAGTCCCAAAAGAGCCAAACAAATGAGTTTATAGATCCAAAAGCCCTTTCGTGCTGTAGGATCCCTCATATCTGTATAATCTATAATTTCCATTGATAAATCTGTCAAACTGGAAAGTCCATCAGGACAAAAATGTGAGTACCAGTATTCAATACAAATACTCCTCTGTCCTTTCCTAATTCTACTTAACGAACTCTTACGGTTGTTAAAACGAGTCCGAAAAGACGTAATTATGCTATCAACATATCATTTTTCGCACTTTTTACAAATAATAAAATAAATTATTCCCTTGGAATTAGTTACAATCGAAACAGTAATTTACGTAACATAAACGCTTTTCCACCAAACAAGAAAATGCCGAGCGAATCTAAAATAATTGGTATTCTCTCTACTTACATAGACAAAGGATTTCTTTCGTTATAAATCAAATCTGGCCGACATTTTATTCCTAGCTCTTTCAATCTGCTGATCTAATAAGTTCTATAAATAACCTCTTTTAACAAGAAATCCCTTCAAATCCTTTTTATAAACCTTTTTATCAAAAACTTGATCTAAGTGACATACACACCAGCCCATTATCTTAAGTTTTGGCTATACGAAATTGCACCAGTGCTCTTCAAAATGTTTGATTGAAGCGTCTAACATTCTTACATTTGTTTAAAGTATACAAAAATACTAAATTCGGAGAAAAAATGCCGTCAGTTTGGAATATGTTGATATCTTTTTACTCATTTACGTATCACTAATCGCGAAAACTCCGTTATATCCATCCATGGAAAATATCATAAGTGCGCATAACAAGCACTTACTCACAAAAGAAACCAAAATTAACCCACCAAAGTCCACAGATTGCAACTGCCGCCAGAAAGAAGACTGCCTACTATCCGGAAAGTGTATCACCGAAGGGGTCGTGTATCAAGCCACGGTAAAGCGAGACGACAACATAGCTGAAGAAACCTACATCGGTCTTACTGAGGGCTCTTTCAAATCGAGGTACAACAACCACAGCACCTCATTCAGATATCCGAAACACAGAAACAGGACAAAACTCAGCCAATACATCTGGTCTCTAAAGGACTCAAACATTAAGTATAGTATAAAATGGAAAATAATTAAACACTGTAAGGCTTATTCCCGCAGCTCGAAAAAATGTAATCTATGTTTGCACGAAAAGTTCATGATAATATGTCATCCACAACTAGCCACGCTCAACTCTAGAAATGAACTTGTCACAACTTACCGACACAGGAAGAAACATTTATTATGCCGCTAATTTATGCTAGCATTGTGCGTGACGTAGTCAGCGCATATCAGGTTGCATAGGAATTTACAATTTATTATCACCTGATGAGTGTGGCGAGCTTTGCTCTTCATACGAAACAAATTTGTAGTGATAAGAAATGAATGAGGTAACTCAAGACTACCTGTGATTGTTTGTATATATAATATGTATATATATATATATATATTTTTTTTTCGACAATCAAACTTGAATACTGAATATGCACGCAGCAATATGGCCAATAGGTTTCTGGAGCTGCCGCAAGAAGAGCCGCCAGGAACTCTCACCAGAAGAGCTCCCGCAAGTCGCGCACAAGCGTGGTGGCCGAGGGGTTATTATTAAAAGAGGATTGTGTCAAAAACAAAACCATTAATGAGGTTTTGGTTTGTTCTTATCATTTATATATATAATTGGCCGGGTGGCTGCTGTGATATTACATTGTCCATACTCGATTAGAGACTCACAATCATCATACAGCCGGATGTGACCAAACAAAGAGTCTTAAGTAACCACTGGAACCAAGTCTAAAAGACATTGACGCACATAAATAGAAAGCAATCCCAAAGTGCCAGGAAACAATTGTATGCTAGGTGTTTGGTGCTTTAATTTCAGAACAGGGGACTGTAGTAGTGCACTTGTTTGTGCACTGAGTTGAGTTGCTGCTGCTGCTGCTTCATCTTCTGCGCTATAGACAATTTGCCTATGTCAAAGGGGTGTGTAGATGGAAAGTGGTATGCAAATGAATTGACCAGAATTAAATAGAATTAACCAG
>JBAHVQ010000457.1:313400-335870 GCA_036872915.1 Nanipora kamurai | reverse complement strand
ACAGACTCGTCGTCGTCGGATAAACATTCAGATGTAGTGCGATATTCCGTCCCTTGTTGGGAATGACTGGTTATATTCTTGCCCGGTGGGCGCTCATCATTTAACGATGGTAGATTTTTGCATAATGTGGAAAGCAAAGTGGCTGTTTGTCCCATATTCTCTTGAATATTCAATAAAATTTCAGTTTTAATAAGCTCATTGCGAGTTTCATTTTGTTGTTTTTCACGGGTCGGTGACCCGCCAGCATGGTCGTCAGTGCTGTCATTTATCGCTGAACAGTCCAGAAATTTCCTAAAATATCAAACTATGTTAGGAAAATATACAAACTTACCGTTCTGAGCGTAAATGCAATGTGAAAAGATGAGATAATTCAGGATTGGAACAGATAAAAAGGAGATAAATTTTTTTACCTTTGGACTTCTTGGCAAAGGCGCTAGCACTGACTGGGTACTATAATACTATCTGGACCCGGTGACCCTGAAGGATTCCGTAATTTGAGCTTATAATAAATTGACAAGCGTGTAGTTATGACGGAGGGTGGAGTTTCAACTGGGGCTAGGATTTATTCATTTACCAGATCATCATTGTTTAACACGCATAACTCATTCATTGGTTCGACAAACTGGTTTTCCGAGCATGATCTAATTTAAGCCAGTGATAGTGATTCCATGGCACAATCAAAGGCGGTCCCAGTCGATTTGGCCTAAATATCCGTCGAACATTTGTTTACATGATGGGCGGGTGTCTCTTTTATGGATTACTTTTCTAGAAATTGTTGAATTTTTAGGCTCTCTTTGCTTTGAACAGATTATAACATTTTACACAGATTGGACAGTTATAGCGCAATGATCAGAATACCCGTATGGTGTATGAGACCTGGCGGAATTAGGTTGACAAAAAGTGCGCAGATTTGTTAATACAAGATCTAACGTGTTCGTTCCGCGGGTTGGTAGATGCCCAAGTTGTTTAATTTGAACTGGCGATAAAAGTTTTTAATATATAAGTGGCTGAAATTTCCTGCCATAATAATTTAAAAATTAAACGAGACTTACCTGTAAGTTGAAGTTTGATTGGAATTCTGCTAGTCATCAGTCAGGAACGAAGGAGTCATATGAGAAGCGCGCGCGTGCTTCGCTGATCAGTTTTTAACGTGAACAGTTGCAGGAACCGAACGAAGAGTCACGGGAGGGTAGGGTATAAATAAGACCAGAGCATGTGACTCCTTCGTTCCTGACTGATGACTAGTAGAATTCCAATCAAACTTCAACTTACAGGTAAGTCTCGTTTAATTTTTAAATTCTACTACGTCATCAGTCTACGTCACTACAGAGTCACATGAGATTTCAAAGTCCTGCAGCTATGACATTAAGCCTCAATAACCCAACAAGAAACAGAAATATGATAAATTCACATTTAACCTACACTGCTGAAGTCAACTGAAAAAGTTGACTCGAGCGGGATTTGAACTCGCACCTTTGCAATCCGGTCCGCCGCTCTACCTGTTGAGCTATCGAGCCTACAGGGATTGGAGGCGAGTTATTATCCAACTTAAGTGTACGAGATATTCTTGCAACAACTTAACTAAAAAACTAACTCTTTTCCAGCGATCTCAGACTTTTATTATTTTAACATGAGAAACGCCAGACGATTTTACTCGTCAAAGAGAGAGTTACTATGAGCCAACGTGGTATTTCAGTGTTATGATGAAGCAAACGGGACGAAACATGACCTGTCTTTCGATGTACATAAAGCCAAAAGGTCCAGGGAACTGAAGAAAATTTGAGAGTTAAACTAACGTTTCGAGCGAGGGCCTTTCGTCTCACATTTCACTCAGACAAAGCCTAGGGTCTTTGCTCGAGAGTTCAGTCCCACTAGTCAAATTTTCGGCATTTCCCTGACCCTTCTGACTTTACAGTCGTCGTTCAACACTGCCTTCTCAGTTCTCTACTTTTATAAATTTCCATGATGTTTACCACAAGTAGTGCTAGATACAAAACAGACGTTCTCTAATGGATGCATAATATAACGGCAGACTTCTTTACCAACGACTTGTTAACATGCAATAACCTTTTATAACAAGTTGGTTAGACTTCTGAAAGGAGCTCACTTAATTTTGTTCTTCAATGGGCTTACTTTCTACGAATTACATTCAAAATTTAATTGATAAGGCGGTTTAAACCAGTGAACTATTGATTCACTTGCAACTCGGGTTTAGCTGGTGGAGCAAGCAAAGTTTTAAATCCATCACTGTAATACTTTAACAGGCATGTTTCCTTAACTGCAGTGGGAAAATAGACTAAATGTAGGTCAGTCTTGAGTAGAAGGTGTTGAACTTGAGTTCAACAAAGGTTTCTATAATGCTGTTTATTCTCACATAATTTAAATTTACACACATTGACATGATTTGAACACTTTGACATGCATCCCTTAACGTACTCACATACTTCCAAAGCATAGAGGCATCAATGCTCGGCAGAAAACACAAAATAAGGCCATGGAATTGGTAAAACGTTTTAATTTAGTCAACGAACGTTTTGTTGTATCTCACAACATCGTCAGTGTAAGGCTAGAATTACATTTATAACGAGTATAAACAACGAAAGGCTCGTTCTTCAAGTTTTATGAAAGTTCAGGAAAGTTGTGAGTTCCCCGAGTATATTTAGGTAACCAAAAATATCATATTACAATAGGCGAAGGACAAGAAGTAAGAGGGGGTAATATTTGAAACAAAGATAAGAGAACGGAGCTATTCAAGTTGGGGCAGACATGTCCAGAATTTAGCGGAATTGTGCAATTGCATGGGTAAAAATCACCAAATCTGGTGCAGATGAAGATAAAACCACGCTTGGTATGAAGGCACTGGGATACTTTGCTCAAAGGCGAGTTAAAGCGTCGTTTCGATATTTACCGGAAGCTAGAAATGACTTTACCGGAAGTAGTCATCTTTAAAGTATAAAACTGTTTCATGCATCCTGTGAAGAAAGAAACTGTAGGGGTCACCTTAAATGTACTACCATGCGCACTTTTAATGATGAATGCCCCAACACATAAGCACTAGTTATTGTTTTGTTAATAACAAAGATTGTGGTATGGGAAACAACACACAACTTTGCTTTGGAGTTAAGCTAGTGGATTGATTTAAGACGGAGTCTTGCTCGATTGCTCTAGCAAACATGCCATTACAATGATTTTTGGATTTCATTCCGAACCAAATTGACCAGGCGCTGCTTGTGCCCTGATGAAAGCAGAGCTCTGCACAAGGATGTAAGTGAATACTGTGGACTAACCAAAAGCTGAACAACATGGCGTCCAAATATAAAAAAATCGCGAACTTCGGCGAACAATTTCTCTTTAATTATGAACATTTATCCCGAAATTATTCAGTAACAATCTAATACAGGTATGATCTTTTATTCAAACCTTAATTGTGTTTGGAGTGGGGTTCCCCTTTAATGGGCTGATGTTGACAATCACCTTCAGATTGTTTTCTTGTAAAACACATAAAGTTGTTTGCTACAAGCAGTATAAACCGTCTGTTGCAGGGTACCAACACGTGAACAATAAATTTTCAAAACAGCTGTGAAAAGGCTCTACACCTCTCCAATGTTGTGTGGAAATTTGCGGGTGAAAGTTTAAAATGGCAGGTGAAAGTTTAAAATTGTTAGACACCGACCCAATACATGTGTTGAGAGTTATAGTTGACCGTTTGTTAACGTTATTTAAATATTTAAGTTGATCGTTATGGCGTGTTGTTGTTGTCTGCTGACGAAGGTCAAACGTTACTTGTTGAACTAACGAGCCTTGAGAGGAGCCTTAAAGATTGTAGTGTCTTGTTACGACTTTATACTTATTATTAAACGTGTTTATTCAACAACTGGTAGCAGCTGTGGGATGTCTACCGAAGAACTGAATAACGAAATGTGCACTTGACAAATCGTCTGGAAGCGACAGAAAATGATGTGGAGAGAGATCATCAATGTCGCTAACAACGGTAAAGAAAGCGGTGAATTCAAGAGCAAAACCAGACACATTTTCAGCTGGTTTTTAGGATGAATGGGTCGCTCATCTTAAAATGTGTGTCGATGTAAACCAATGCGATGATAAGCAAAGCTGTCAGCAGTTCGCGGTATCTTTGAGTGGGCGAGCACGAAGAATTTTTTTAACGTTGAAGAAGAAAGAGGAGAGTGACTTCACAAGCTTGCAAGCAGCTATGGAGAAGAAGAGGAAACCACAACAAGAACGGATGATTCAGAAGATGACCTTTCGACAAAGACGTAGAACGAAAGGAGGAAGTCTGGTCTACTTGGTTACTGACCTTACGTATCCCGACGCTTCCTTTCCTTGGTCGAAGATAAGATCTACACCAGTTTTTAGCCGCGCTGGAGGACTGAGAATTCCGGACAGCCGTCACCCAGACAGGCCCAACGAGTTTGGCGGAAGTGCTGTCCACAACACTCCTGCTTGAAAGCCTTCATACAACATGGCCGCCAATGTTGATCATTGAACTCTAAAAAGGCTGGAACCGTGACTCCATAAGCACAGAATTATAGGAAATAACCAGAAGTCTCCAAGAAAAACTAGTCCTCATTTTTTGAATGCGCATGCGTGCGTTCCGCCATGTTCTCAGCAAGTGTACTTCGGCACGCGCAGTAAGGATTAATATGGCGAAAAGAGGAGTTGGAACACTAAATTTGGAAAAGAAGCCCAACGTTTCCTTCAGTTGACTCACCTTCTCGTAACGATATATCAGAGGTGAGTCAGTGAACATTAATCAACCGGTAGGTTTTTGTCACGACATATAGCAATTTTTATTGATTATGTGATTGGTTTTAAAATCCTTTTGAAATCAGTGTTGCTTTTAACCTGTCGAGTATTTCAAATAGAGATGTTCACCACATACATACAGTACTACATTTGACATTTCTAATAACATCAGTTATCTAAATCGCTTTCTAGTTTTCAATTTAAAATGTAAAGAAATAAAAGGAAGTGCTGTTTTCTGTCGCTCTAGTGGCTTAGGGGGCCTCAAACGTCTGTTCTTGGATATAGTATTGGATGCATTCACGAAATAGTATTAATAGAAATGTCATAAGTTAGTTAAGGATAATTCAGCATGTTTAACTTTGATTTTCACGTTTACATTTTAGTCGACGAATGCTCTATTTGGCTATGTGGTGCTTGTCATTCTATCGAGGAATTTTTATTTCCAAAGGAGACATCATGACAACATTTCATGCTGCTTTAAATTTATAATTGCTATTATAGTGCGGACACTTGCAAAATATGGTGCACTTTGTAAATTCAATTGCAGCTTATGGATTGCATTCGTATTTGGATACATTATTAGCAAATGCATGTATGTTTATATATTTATATTTATATATTTAGAGAGTTCATTGGAAGTTGAATAATAATAATAGGATTAAAAAGCATTGATAGTGTAACCACAATTTATTACTTACTAGAACTTGAGCAATTAATCTATATCCATGGAGAATCCATAGCTTGTGACTGGAGTGTTGAAGAAATGCTAATGTGCTGTAGTTAAATTTACTGGACTATATTTCAGGGTAAAGATCAAATGCAAATTTATTCTTATGTATTGCACATTGAGGGTTAAATTATTGAAGATTTATTTAATAGGCAATTGGAGAAGTTTGAGTCTTTCCCACCTTTATATTGCCGAGATACATGAATTATAAATTTGAATTTTAGATGTCAAAATTGATAATTTCAACTCAAGATTGAAACTTTTGGTTTCTGAAGAAGAAACTCAAAAGCCATGCTTAACATATGGAAGTTTAACGTAAAAGAGAGTCATCAATTATGATGTAGAATTAGATTTTCCACTCAGCAATACTAGAAGACAAACCAAATGATTTTTTAAGCATGCCCTTCCGTAAATACATGTATAATTTTAAAGAATAAGCAGAGCCACATGGTAATAGTAAGAAAATTAATTGAAAATTTTCGTTGCATTTGCACTGTACTGTTAACTGCTCCACGTGGATAATTACAATACTGTTTTACATAAAATGGCATAAATTTGATGATTTTAAAAAAAATATTGTACTCTTTTAGATAATATTTTAACATTTCGAGCTTAAGACTTAAACCAAACAGTATAAATACTCTAAAATTTTTAAGTATATTGTGTCTGTTTTATTAGTCTCTCATTTGTTGTAAACTACAATGATTATTTGTGACAAATACACTTAATTTATCGGACAGTTCCACCTCGCAACCAAGTGACAGATATTAACATGTTAACTCTTTCCTGTCCGTATAGGACAGGAAAGGATTAACAAGGGTTTAAAACCTATCTCCTTAACTCTTTCCTGTACCTATAGATCCTCAGTAACGTAGGGAGACTTTAGTATTTTACTCTGGCTAACGCCAGACGATTTTGCTTGTCAAGGGGAAAGTCCTCGGACTGGAAAGGGTTAAGAGACGAGAAAGGGGGGATTGTGTGTTGAATCCGCGTGCAGGAAGACTAATAAACCACGTTCGAAAGCAGAAATACGTGGTTTTGTTAGATTTGGTGGCAGCCGTGGGATTGGCCACTTAGATTATTTTGATAGGTTGAGTGACGGGCAGATCGTCGAATTGTTAACTCAATAGACGAGACCCACAACGTTTTAATTTGGTCAAGTGTAACTTGTTTGCAGCGAGTATGGCTGAAAAGTCCGAAGATAAACGAACGAAAGAAGCTACGGGTAACGAGGAAACTTCCAAAGATGCGACAAGCGTTTCAATGCAGGAATTTTTGCAAGTTTTCGAGGTAATGGAACGCTTACGAGGCGAAGAGAGCGAGAGACTGACGTCGTCGCGAACAAGAGACAAGGCGCCAAAAAGACGAAGAGCGCTGACAGGAACAAATTATGTCAGTAATCGAACTGTTTACAAAGGCACAAACCGAGGCCGAGCAAAGGCGACATGATGATGAAGAGAAAAAAGAAGAACAGCGTCTCCGAGAAGAAAAGATGTGGCCAGAACGATGGGAAGAAGAAAAACGTGTGAGACAAGAATGAAGGAAATTTGAAGAAGAAGAAAGACGGTCGTAGAGAGAGAGCCAAGAAGCTAAAATGCGGAAGTGGACAGAAACATTTAAGCCTGAGATTCGGGCAAGCGCGAAAAGTCTCAGCGAGGTCAAACTCCAAAAACTAATGGATAACGATGACATCGAACCTTTCCTTACCACATTTCAAAGGATTGGCAAAGCTTACAAATGGCCTTCGGAAGCTTTGGTTTTCAAATTGGCTCCTTTATTGACAGGTAAAACTCAGGCCACCTACGCAAATATGGATCCAAAGGAGGCGGTCCTATACGACGAAGTGAAAGAGGCGATCCTCACGCGTTACAACATCAACGACGAAACCTATAAGCCGTTGAGATTCAGAAAGGCAACACAGAAAACGGGCGACAGTTTCGTGGAACTGGAAGTGAGACTTCGTGACCTCAGTAATAAATGGTTGAAACCGAAAGAAAAAAAAACCGAAGAGCTTATGGATTTGTTTGTTTTGGAACAGTTAGTTACCGTCATGCCTCCCCATGTGCAACTACATGTGAGAGAGAGAGAAATCCAAAAACAGCGAGGGATGCCGCTTCTAAAGCAAACAACTACATTCGCGCTCGATTGGCCACCCCAACGAAAAAAGGATGCTGTTTAAAATGTGGACAAGAAGTACATTGCGTGTGACTGCAGCTAGGTTGGCACAGAGAAAGGAAATACTAAGGATTTTCCAACCGGAAACCGAGAGCAAAACCAGAACAAAAGCCGAAGAGAGCCCTAACCGAACCTCATCAGATGTTTCAGTTGTGGTGGTATGGGTCATATCGCCACTAAGTGTCAAACGAATAAAGGACAAGACGGAAATCATTTCATTGACGAGAAACGGAATCGAGAAAGTATGTCGGTCTCACGTTAGCATCAAACAGTACCGATGCAAGGGCTACGTTGAACGACTCGAAACGGAGATCTTCCTCGATAATTGTTGGACTCTTGTGGAAAACTTATTCCGATATCTGCTATATTCTTGTTGTCTGTGACTATGAGGTACGTTATTCCAAAGCAGTCCCACTCAAGAATGTGGATGCCGAAACAATTGCTGAAGACTGACTAGGAAAGATAATCACCCGAGTTGGCGTCCCTAAAGAAATCCTAACAGACCAAGGATCAAATTTTACATCCCATGCAGTTGATAAAGGAGGTCTAGCCTATCCGCCCCAGTCCATATCGTCCATAAAGGGACGGATTGGTGGAATGGTTCAATGGAACACTAATAGCAATGCTGCGGAAACTAGCAAACGATGACCCAAAAGACTGGGACAAATGGTTGTCATACCTCTTGTTCGCTTACCGCGGCCACAAGAATCTAAGGGATTTTCTCCCTTTGAACTGCTATATGGCAGAAATGTGCGCGGTCCTTTGGACGTTGAACAGGAGTTGTGGGAAGTCGAGCCAAACTTAAGAGTCCCGAAAGCGTGGTTGCATACGTTCTACAAATGAGGAAGCGTATGTCAGAAAGTATGGAACTGGCCCAGCAGAACCTGGCGGTGGTACGACCAAAAAGCAAGAGCAAGGGAATTCACTGAAGGCAGTAAAGTGTTGGTCTTGTTGCCTGCAGCGAACAACAAGCTAGAAGCGGAGTGGCGTAGGCCTTATCTAGTAAGAAAGAAGAAAGGAAAAGTGAACTACGTAGTCCACATGCAGGAGAAGAGAAAGGAGTAACAGAATCTTCCGTGTGAACATGTTAAAAGAATGGCATAGTCAACGCGACGAAATCTGCCTCGTACAAAATGAGAACATAGAGGAAGAAGATGATGAAGAAGAGATGTTTGTTTCCCCGGAAGTCGTCTTCCCACGTACAGATGGAGGAGAAGTTGTAATTCTAAATGAACAGTTAACTGCTGAACAAAACTTCGAGGTAAAGAAGCTACTAGAAGAACTCGGAGATATTATGAAAGATAAACCAGGAAGAACCAACGTAGTTGAACACTACATCGATGTAGGAAACGATCACCCAATCAGACAGAGACCCTATCGATTGCCCTGTGCACAGAGAGAGTCGATGAGAGAGGAAACTGTCAAGATGCTGGACATGGGGGTGATACAACCGTCTCCCAGTGAATGGTCGTCGCCAGTTTTATTTGCCCCAAGAAAGATGGGAGCAACTGATTCTGCATTGACTTTCGAAAATTAAACACTGTTTCAAAATTTGACGCCTACCCAATGGCTCGAGTTGATGATATTATCGATCGACTTGGGAAAGCCCGGTATATATCCACCACTGAGTCAAACCTCGGAGAAGATGACAGCCTTCGGTACCCCTTTTAGTTTACTCGAGTTCACCACAGTGCCCTTTGGCCTGCATGTGGCTCAGGACACATTCCAGCGTCTGATGGATCCATCCTTCGAGATGTAAATGATTTTTCAGCTTCTCTCCTCGATGACATCATTGTATACAGTGAGACGTGGGAAGACTGGCTCATCCATCTCCGAGAAATGTTTGTTCGCATCAGAATAGCAGATCTAATGATAAAGCCGAGCAAATGTCATATAGCCAAGAAAGAAGCAAGTTATTTTGGTCACGTGGTGGGAGAAGGAGGAGCTAAGCCAGATGGAGAGGAGATTGCCGCCATTCAGCATTTCCCAACCCCAACCAACAAGAAAGAAGTGCGTGCTTTCTTGGGGCTCAGCGGATACTACCGTCGTTTTATACCACAGTACTCGTCCGTTGCGGCACCACTTACAGATCTGACGAAAAAGAGAGCACCGAGCCAAATCCAGTGGACCGAAGATTGCGATGGAGCATTCAACCAACTAGAGGCTGTTATCAGCAAGCCCAGTTCTACAAAGTGCAAACTTTCAAGAACTCTTTATCCTACAGACAGATGCCTCAGAACGGGATGTCGGCGCTGTTCTCAGTCAGATTGGTCCTGACGGTTTAGAGCACCCCGTATGATTTACAAGTCGTACATTACTGCCACGTGAACAAAATTATGCCACGGTTGAAAAGGCTAACGTCTGGGCTGTCAAGACATTCCTTGCATACCTACTGGGTCGGCAGTTTGTCATCCAGACAGATCATCATTCGTTGCAATGGTTGGATAGAATGACGGACAAAAATCCTCGACTGGTGAGATGGAGCATAGCCTTCCAGCCATACCGGTTCGAGCTAGATTCGATATCGCAGAGGAATAGCTAATGGCAACGCGGTGAAAATACAACTGTCAACAATACCTCTGGTTACTTATATAAATTCTGAACTTGATCCATATAGCAGCCACCCTACATGATGGTGGCCACTAAAAAGTAATGGTGTCACCAATTCTACAAGTATCAGCCAGATGCAGTTTACAGACTGCAATGCCAGTTTGTAGAAACTACTGTTTGCTCGAGTGGTATTGTCATTTAACAATTCCGAATTATTGCATTCTATGTTCCGCAGTCCTTAGAAGTATATTTAGGAATGTTTAACTAGAATAGGGTTGCAATGTGCTATAAAATTTGAATTCAACAGCTATTTTCCGCCATGAGATTATCCCACAAACCTAAGCAACGTACAGTAAATAAACTTAAGGACTACTGACGGAGTTATAACGAACACACAAAATTTACTAACAAGTAGATTAATGCGAGAAAGACAAAATTCCAGGTTCTTCTACGTTGTAAACCGAGTCACGCAGGCGTGAAGATTCTTCTTAGGGCCAATTTTTGAATGTGTTCTTTGTACTTGGCATAGCATTCTACTGTCTAAAGACGTAGCGGTACTCGTTTTATCATTCGCCGAGAGCTGATGATGACCGGTGAGACGCTCTAACCATTAAGCTACCAAGACTTAGATGGTGAGCTAAGATGGAAGGTTCGACTTTTTGTTGAGCAATTAATACTTTAATCATTATTGTCATATCGTCACTTCCGCTTAGGCAGTAAATATGAGGAGCCTGCACCCTAGCTCACCATCTGAGTCGTGGTAGCTCAAAGGTTTAGAGCGTCTCACAGGTAATCTTTAGGCTGCAGGTTTGATTCCCGTCTAGGGCGCAGAAATCGTTTTTTTCTGAGGAAACGAGCTTGACGAACGTCCGTTGGTCGTCTGATACATACCAAGGTCCCACATGAGCCGACTTTGTGCTCAGCAATTAATACTGTTTTTGTAAGGTTACCACACTCTTGAATACTGATGAGTTGAATAAAGGATTTAACGCTTGTGTCGAAACAACGAATTGTGAGTGTCATGAAGAAATATAAGACAAAACATAATCCGAAAAGAAACATCTTGTGAGTAACTCAAGTAACTAATATTTCGACTTTATTGCAAGGCTTTGCAATAAAGTCAAAATATTATCGCTACACTTGTGTCTTGTTTTTTAGCTCGTATCTTGAGTTACTCACAAGATGTTTATTTTCGGATTATGTTTGGTCTTATATTTCTTCAAATTGTTTTTTTCCTTAGTAACAAAAAGGATCGTAGCCGTCATTCTCAGAGAGTTGGAGGAAACACTTTATCAAGCTGAAATCGTTGATATAACGCAATTAGCAATGCAGAGTAATACACCAGTTTAATAAACCTAAGCCAAAAACAAACAGTAAACGAAGCAAGAATACCCAAAACGAAAAAGACATGAATTGAAATGTCCAAACTCGTCGCTAAACGAAACGACCTAACTAAACACATGTTAAATATTACAACTTCCAGCAAATTAAGTTTAACGTACGATTCTTTCCCTTGCAATTCATCAGCGTCACCATTTACCTGGCGAAAGTTCTTACAGATTGTTTAAACGATGTTTAAGTGAGTCAATACAAGGAGACTGGATCACGGCATCGGTGAACCATGTTCAGAGAGCTTAAAAGATTACTCAACTCGATCTTTTAACGCCTTATTAGAACTATAATTTACTATCAAACAGAGGTCTATCGAGAGAAAACCGTCTGAATATGCTAAAGTTAAAGAATAAAGTAAATCGAATTTTCTTTCCTCTAAACTCTTGGATTTGAAAATTTCGTCTTGCATTCGACCGTCCTTCAGTAAACAAATAAATTAAGATTGCCTCGCTGGTTTAGGTACCTAATTTTAATATGTAAATTAAAGGGCATGGGTAATAAAGCTTATTTTTTTAGGTTGATAACATATTACGAGCCATTTTGCCGAAATTTAACCGCCAGAATGGAAGTTTCATTTGGTTCACCCAGCTTGTGACGTCACCAATTTTCAAGTTAAGTAGGCAAACTATTAAAGGAAGATGGCGGATAACTGATTTTTGTTTGCAGAAATTAGACATGTTTTTGTGCTTAAGATTTCCTTTAAACTACTTGGAATACGTTGACAACCCAGTTGAGTTGGAAAAATAAAAACTTGGAACTCGGTTTTTTGTTGTTCATATCCTTTGAGCAATAGCTTGGTTGAATTTGATAGATTGACATTAATGAATTCTTTTGGAAACGTGTTAGATACGGTATGCTGTGTTTTCAAGGACGATGGAAAGGAGGCCTAAAATCGTTAATACAGTGAGGAAAGAGAACAATGGGATTTGATGCGAATCTGCTATATATCCAATAATGTCGTTGGTTAACCTGGTTTGAAACCCAAGTGCTTTTTACTTTCACAATATTTTGCAACAATGCAAACAACTGCATCACACTACTTGTCGTAAATCATTTGAGGTCGGGGGTATAGCAGAGCAACGACAAAATTATCTCCTGAAGAGACGTTTGCCAAATTTGCATCATCTTGATTCGAATAGCGGATGGAACACCTCGCATACCCGTGAGTAACTGTAAAAACCGTCATATTCTTGAACAGAAAATGCACACCTCTTTCAACCAATTAACTACAGTTAATTTCAGTAAGACCAGAGTAATTTTAGAATGGCCAGACAAGATGTCACAGCATTACGTTTTCTGAAGTTGAGTAAATACCTAATGTGACTTAATCCAGTCGCGTAGGAGGCCAAGAAGCTTGTATTGGTTTAAAACTCGATCGACCGTTTCCCGTAACTCGAAATTTGTGAATCAAAATCGTACATGTTGAGTAATTCATTAAAAAAAATCTATTCACGCAAATTAGTCCAAATGCTTCTACGATATAGTTTACTATATACAGTTGCGACATGTTGCGACGTCTTGGACGCGCCATCGTAGTACGACATAAAGACATATTTCTCCTTCGTTACAACAAGTGATGCTTCATAGCACTATCTACTTACATTCCGAAAAGGAACACTTTGTTTAACCACATTTAACCACAATACGAATTTTCGAGGTATGATGTACGAAAAACAAAAAAAGTGCGAACTCTCCCATCGATTGAGCTGCCCACTTAATCTACACTTAAAACTTACATTAAACAGAATGATTTTTGGAAAAAAAAGACAGGGTTACAAAGGAGTTCAGCCCTAGCAGTGGATCATGATCCGTAACCGCCACGGGTCAGGTACCCTCTTGAATTTAGTCCTGATTACCCATGAGTTTCTTCTAGGGTCGAACTCCTCTATTTTGGGGATATTTTGGCGCCAGGTACCTTGGAAACTGCACGAGTAGTCCAAAATAAAAACTTAGCAGATAATATAGTAAGAAACGTAATTTGTACTTGATTACATTAGCTGCCTTACGTATATCAATACGAATAATTATGTATATTTTTAATTTTTTTCTATTTACTGAGTCGGTATCCCATGCATTGTTATAGAATCTCTCTAAGGCCTTGGTCAAAAGTCGAACTTTTCACGAGACAAACTAAACTGTAAATTCAGGTCGACCTAAATAAATTAACTTTGAGCGCCGAACTTCAGAATACAGGAATAAAGCCAAATTCAGGATAAAGAAAAAATTGCCAACTTTGCTGAAGTAAACATTTTACTACCATATTTCACAATTATGCATCTAATTCGACTCACGAAAAGATGGACGTTTGACCCAGAAACGATCTTTGGACGTTCTATGTCTGCATGAGACTGACAGAACGTCTCGGACGATTGGAATACTATCAGTTGAACTTAATTTAGTCAAACGTCGATCTTTTCATGAACTTAATTCGTCGAATTTAGTATGTCTCATGAAAAGTTCTACGTTTGACCCAGGGCTAACGTTCCAAAAATAGCATTCTGCTTTTGTTCGTTCTGTAAATATCAAGTACAGAACTGTCTGATCGACTAGTCTGAACTGAAATTGACTTGTCGCAGAACCATTACTTCTACGAAGGGAGGTTCAATTCCTGTTGTAGGGCTCGAAATAACGGCTGACCGGTCTTCGGTCAAGATGGCCGATCAAATAAAATCTGTCTCGGACCTACCGCTTTTATGACCGGTCAAATTACCCTTCAAATTGAAACAATTTTTCAAAATAGCAGTAGCAAAAGCCTGGTCATAATCTGTAATTAAAACTCTTTATTGCTTTAATTTAGTGTCCAAAGGTCAAATGGATATAAACCTTTACGCGTGGTCTTTCTGCGTACGTCTGATATAGACACAGTGGTTAGTGATGGTTATTAGAATCTAACTTAAAGTGGCCGGTCAAAGGCGATCATTTGACCAGACAGCTCCTAATTTTGGCCAGCCATTGTCCGTTGACCAGCAGTTATTTCTAGCCCTGTATTGAACAAATTCCTTTTTAGGTTTGTTTTGTAATGAAGAGGGCAGCAGGTTTCAACTGACTGGAGTGAGGCAGCAGACCTTAGCAAAGAGTCTTCGCTAGTACAGAATCTCAAAATGGTAATTCCGCCCGAAACTACTGTCAAACGATACCTCGTCAGTTTCCACATCACCATAAGTGAACCACAGCACAACTTCGCTTGCATTCACTGGAATTTCAAACTGCACTTTAACGGTCTTGTCTCTTCCAACTCTTCCCAGATCCTTCTCGGTAACAGCGCCACCCATCTCGAACATCGCACTCATTTTCAGCCACTTCATGGACACCTTTTCAACCTTTTCAACCTTTTTCGTTGCGGGTTTGCTGAAAATTCGGTTTGTCTCATACCACACGCAGACATTTCCACCGGCTAAAAGGAAGCCTTTTGTGACGACTTCCATATCCTTGGTGAACAACAGCTCTCCGTCGTACTGAAAAGACTGTACGTAATTTCGACCGCCGTTCGTGTCATAGGTATCCCCACTAAAATGACCCCAATGTTTGAACCAAATCGACACGAAGTCAGCATCAGATGGGATCTCAAAGTGGGTTATCATAATCGGGTCGACGTCGTCGCTTGTTGGCTGCATGACCTTGTAGATGTCCTGTCCAATCTCCGTAAACCTCGCCGCAGCCTGAATATCCCAACAAGGCTGCCCACGGTAGAAATTCCTTGCAGGCAATCTCCGCGAGTCGTAGCAAACTCTAAGGGTACCACCTGGCGTGAGATGTCCACGTGTTTGTGGTTCCTCGTTAAATGGGAATATCATGATGGCGTTTCCCCGGACTGGAAACTTATAGTTCACTCCAGAATTGCTGTCATAATCACAGTGTCCATTTTCCCAGCAAACCTTGAACCACAGTGATATTTCCCGACAGTACACAGGAACATCAACGGTTGTACTCAGCACGTTGGAATTCTCGCTAGGCGAAAGTGGCTTAGCGATCGGACGGCCTTTCTTTCGGAAAGCGAGCTCTGCGTAGAAGTGACCATGAATGGCCGTTTGTATGTCATGAACGAGACGTTTCGTGTGATACTTAAGCCGGAGTGAACAGCCTGGATAAGGTTCTCCATTGCAGACCACGGTCCAGTCTTCGGTGAAACTGATTTCTATGTTTGATGGAATGCCTTGCTCTGTGGACATGCTGATTCAAAGGGAAATGTCTGGATAGTCTGTAGGAAAAGATAACAATTGGAAAGATAAGTAACAAGGTTGGATCCACAATAGTTCAACTAGTTTCCGGAAACTAGTTAAATGTTGAGATAATATGCACGAAATGATATTAAGTCCTAAAAATGTTACTCTTGAAACTTCGTTTTAAAAAGTCAACTGGATTTTTTCTCTTATTTTCCAAACCTGCCCTTGGTTTTCGCACCTCAAATTTCGCACTCCACTCGCGTGGAAACTACTCGCAATGAACTACACCATTTTCACTTCAAATTTGTCGCGAGTCACATCAAATTCATAATAGGTCAAATCAAATTCATAATAGGTCAAATCAAATTCGTAATAGATCACATCAAATTCGTAATAGGTCAAATCAAATTCGTAATAGATCAAATCAAATTCGTCATAGACTACATCAATTTCCACGAACTGCTTCATCGGCAATTTCTCTCGTTGTCTGGACCGGTGCGCCACTTGTGTCATTCCTGGTGGCACTTCAAACAGCTCTGCCCGACATGCCGATAGCTGCCTCTTGATTGCACTTTTCACAAGGAATGACACAAGTGGCACACAGACTCCAGATAATAGAGAAATTGCGGATGAAGCAGTTCGTGCTGAAGTGAATCCCATGCTGGTCATGCAATGCATAACCCACTGCCAAAAACACCGGCCGACTGTCTTCGAATTGAGCGATCTATTTGGAAATTGATTTGGTCTTTTACGAATTTGATTTGATCTATTACTAATTTGATTTGATCTATTACGAATTTGATTTGATCTATTACGAATTTGATTTGACCTATTATGAACTTGATTTGACCTATTACAAATTTGACTTGACCTATTACGAATTTGATTTGACCTATTACGAATTTGACTTGACCTATTACGATTACGAATTTGATTTGACCAATTACAAATTTGATTTGACCTATTACGAATTTGATTTGACCTATTATGAATTTGACGCGACTCATGACGAATTTGAAGTGAAAATGGTGTAGTCATGAACTAGTCACGCGGTATAAATAGATCAAGCATCTCCACGAAGTCGCACGCAACAAACAACATCTTACTTCCGAATCTGGTAGCCAGACAACCGAACATGCGAAGAACTTATACAGTTATCAAAATACCTGGGATGAAGGGATAGTGGCAGGATAGATCACAAAGGCAGCTTTGCACTATAGCGATGGTCACTTGTTCGTCTATGATTTCTTGGAGTGACAATTCATACCGGACGAGTTATCGCTTCAGTGGCCTTCCGCTGGAGTGCCGTTGAGTATTTGCGGGAGAACCATTAGTTAGTAGAAAATTTGTAGTCTAGTCATGCTTGAGAGCATTCTACTTGTTTTATCCTTCAATACAGCATCTGCGGGGATAGGTTACTAAAATTAAATTACCAGTTATTGTGTTTACTACCAATTGTTGTGTCGTGTAATATTCAGCATTGCTCAACATAAGAATACAAGTTATGTCGATTCAACGTCAGGAATCTTGCGAATATCGATACTTTTAGTTGCCTATGTCCATTTAATTGGCCTGGGTAATTGCAGTATATTGATATAGAGTCACTATGATTGCTTGAAATTTCGTATGATGACCAATGGTGTCAGATTACTGTAGCTGTCATATTAGGTTTCAGTTGATCTGCAAAATTCACGGGGGGACTGGACGGCCGATTTTCAGAAGAAAATGAAAATTTGCGTAAATCCACTTTAACCCTTTCCTGACCAAGGACTTTCCCCTTGACAAGTAAAACCGTCTGCCAGAGCGTCAGCCAGAGTAAAATACTAAAGTCTCCAGAGGTCGCTGAGGACCACTACCGTAAGGAAGAAGTTAAGTATTTATCAATTATAACGCCAAAATATCGAATACTTTTTCCCCTCTTAGACATTCAGACTGCGTAGAAAGAAACAGGTCTAAAATCCTACTTTCTTGTAGACGCTCTAATCGTTCAGCCACTGGAACTGAGATGGCAGAGCAAAGTTACTTAACGGTATTCAAACCTGGGACGAGCCAGTCAGGAACGACTTGCTGCAAGCCGTTAGATGTCGGTATAAATCTTCATTTCGATGTAACAGTAGTTTAAAAAATCAATATTTATCTTGTCAACATTCAATGAAAGTCTATTTGCATCAAGCTACTTACTAGTTATTATTTAATTCAGTATTTATATTATTTAATTCAGTATTTAGTATTGATTCAAGGTTAATGATCCTACGATCAGAGCAAAACAAATTTATTTAGTATCATCTGCAAATAAATGGAAATCAAACAAATTGGAGAACATTATATAGGACAAATAGCACTTGACAAGTAATATCTTTAAAGATTTAGAACTACCAGTACATAAATATTGCTTCCTACAACAGAGATAAGAGCGAAACCAATCCCCAGCTAGTCCTCGAATACCGTAATGATTGAGCTTTTTCATAAGGATATCATGATTGACTGTGTCGAAGGATTAAACGTACAGCTGCCATCTTTTTCAGCAACTTCAACTAAAAATGCTCTTGTTCCATCAAAAAAGAACACTCGGTACTACAGACGTACTTTATAATCTCTCAAAGATCTTTATCCTGGAGGTGACCAAAATAAAATTCTTAGTCGCACAAAGAATACCGAAGCTTTAATGCTTTACCTTCTGCAATGGAAAACGTCGACGCCGGCCAAAGAGTTTAAAATTCCGAAACTTCAGAGAAAGATATTCCTGCTTTGTCTCTTTCAATGGCGCGCTGACTTGTTTCAGGGTGTCGGAGATAAGTGTATTCTTACTAATGACGAATTCTAATCTTTTTGAGAAAGAGAACCATTTTTCTCCCTCATTCCACGACAATCAAGTAGAAAACTGAATTAATCATAAGTTTAAAAATGTTACTGCAAAATCTGAAACATCACGCGCACGCATTCACATGGGCACGCACGTTAGCACGAAATACGCATACAATATATAATTTGTCGGAAATGTAAGGCTGATAGTACAAGTAACAAATGACAGCTTTCGATTATGGAGTGTTTCTTTGAGTGATTGCACGCCACCTCCTGAACCCAGAACAAACAATAGTCTCCTTGTTTTCTGCCGAACGTTTACAAACACAGAAAATTAGAATTTGACCTTTCAATCAGATGAGAAATTATGAAAAAATACTTGGCAAATATGTTGGATATTGATTGACTATAAGTGTTTTGGGGAAGCATGTCCCTAGGTTTATCCTGGGGGAACTGTCTGAAATTTGGTCTTATTTTGCCGTCTTCAGGCCAAAACCTAAAAAATCTACTCCAGTAGAACAGATGTCAAAAGACGAGCTTTCTCACTATTGCAGCTATTTTTTGGTTGCTGAAAAACAAACGCTAATGAACCGACCAATAAACAGGCCAATTTGGTTTATATATTTTATTGAATAAACATTTCATTATTATTTTGTTAAATAAATAAAACAAAATAAACCAAACTAGTCCACGTGGCCTGGTGCGTGACCCGACGTGAGGCTCGTGTAACGCAGGTAACAAATGAAAATGAAAAATTTATGTATTTTTATTTCTTCAAAATAATATTTTTCTTTATCCCACTTATTTAGTTTCTTTTATCACAATTTGACAACTCGGCCTCGTCGTCTAATTGTCAAATACATCATGTGCAACATGTAGGAAAAATGAAATTCATTGTATGACATCCGACGAACTCATTCTCTCATACAAACATTGACTCGAGCCAGTGAGCTTCTGATCACCGGGGAGACGCTGTTGCCGTAACCTTTGGGCAAAAGATTTTTTTATGTGAAGGAGGAGTATCCTGGTGAACTTTAAAGTGAATTGATCATAGTTGTTTATCTCACAACGTGTCCCTTCTCCTTATAGGTAAGATCAACCAATATACATGTAATGGGATCAGTCAGAAATCTCTCCGGCTATTCTTTAGAGCACAAAAAAAAATAAAACTTCCACGAAACTATAACATCAAGGAAACTATCCTGTAACTGAGAGCTTAGTAAATACTTCATCCATTTAGTTATGTTAAATACAAAACAAAACATACACCGAATAAAATCATCTTGTAAAACTCAGGATATGAGTAAAAACAAGAGAGAATGTTTAAATGGTAATATTTCGAATTTATTGCAAATTCATCATCAGTTGCAAATACATCATCACTTGGTCTGATGATGGTTGGTTCTCTCTTGTTTTTTACCCATATCTTGAGTTTTACAAGATGATTTTATTCGGTGTATGTTTTGTTTTATATTTCTTCAAATTATCGGCTGGCTATGGTTAATTATGTTAAATTACTTTAAATGCATCCTATCCCTGGAGCATTACTTTCAGGATTCAAATTAAATGTTCGAGGAATGTTATGACCTGATAAGTACATAAAATTTCTCAGGGAAAAAATATCATTAGGATATCATGCACAACTTTCGAATGATGCGTTTGCTGATTTGTTATTCTTTTTGGCTGAGTGACATTAAGGTACCTCTACATCAAAGACATTAACAATTCAATACTGAAACAATGTTTTGCACAGGATTCACAAAGGGCATCTACTGAAGGCAGACAAAGAGATCTTTGGCCATGTCAAGAAAAAATTTGGTCATTTCAAGGGCACTTTCTTCAAGTCAAGGGCACTTGAATGGTCACAAACATGCACAAATCACTAAAAAGGCCAATGGGTCAGCAAAGATGGCCTTAAAACCTTTCAGATATCTTGACCAACAACACCAGTTACTGGTTTCTCAAGTTGCATTTCTGGGCTGTCAAAATGATTGATAATACATTTGCAAGCTGGTGACACTATATAGGCCATAACCAAATAACCCAAAGTACAGTAACTTAAAGGGCCTAGTGATGTACTGAGTGTCAACTCAAGGCCAATGACAGATGCATGTACCGCATGTGACATATCAGTCATGCATCATAACCTATTGTGGAAACAGGCTTCATGAAGTAGTCTGCTTGTTTTTTTAATATGTAACTATAGCATGATGTCATATAAAGAAACTAGATATCAATTTGGGTACCCAGAGTTTATTTTACTTTGTCCTTTAAAGGGGGCACTGTCTTCTGTGACAAACCCAAACATTGTTCGTGCCTTGAAATGGGACATCTGTGGCAGGGTTTTTTAAAGCATTATTCAAATGTAGTACTGAAAAGTTGACTTACAATTATGTTACCCAAAGTTGCATAGAATAACAACAACAGTTCAGAATTTAAAATATGTTCAATACCAAGGGCTAATCCTGAATTACAAGAAGTGATTGCTTCTCTACTTGGGTATAAAGTACAACATGTGCAATTCGAAATAGGATGTACATTTATCTAGATGATAACATATATATAATTGAAAATCAATGGAAAAGAAAGTATGACTCTCTACCTTCCATATTCTTCTTTACTAGGGTGTGTGCAGCTGGAATGGCCCCACTTGCCATAGAAATGACTTAATAATGGTCCTTCTCCATTGGTTTGGTTGGTATGGTAATTTTTGATATCATGCCAACTGTTTGGCAGCTGTTTCAACATCAACCTAATTGTCTGTCAAATTCAGTTTTTCCTAGATATTTTTTTCCAATGTCTGAAACTACTTATTTCCAAATCCTGAAGGAAACACTGTATGAGTATCTATGGTTGAATTTGGTCAAAAGCAGCTCTTTTTATGTTCAAGAAAGCAGGAGTTAAGCCCAATTTTTCAACTTCTACAGAATCTGGTACTTTTCCACTTTTGTAATGAGCAAGAGCTTTAGGTTTTTCAATACATGACCCTCTTGTGGTAATTTTTAATAGGTGTTTGGTAACTACTGATGGCTTACACATGTGCAGATATTGATGTTGTCTAGTTCTCATTCTATCATAACAGCATGATCCACAACAACGTACTGTACAGAACCTGGTACCAGCAGACAATTTTATGAAATAGAGTAAAACGCAAATCCCGAAAAACAATGACATCTTGAAAACCCAAGATATAAGTCAATAACAAGACAACAAATGATTGTGATGATATTTCAACTTTATTGCAAAGCCATTGTCAAATCAAAATGGATTACAGTTTATTATGATTTACTGTTGCTTTCAAAACAGTGTTGTTGCCCAACACTTTTCCAAATGCAATCACGTCAATTATCTGACCAATCTCAGTGTTTTTTTGACAATCTCAATGACATGCCTCCTCCTCTCACCAACACCTCACTTATATATAAAAATCATATAACCAAGAACTTTGGAATATTATACTGTTGTAAAAATAAAAATCCTAATTTAGTATTACTTTTAGAAGCTCTGTTTATAAAGTTTAACAGATCATAGTTAACTAATTGCCTGAAGGTATTTAAAGAACTAACACTTTTTTCTTAATATATGGTTTCTTCAATGGTAAACAGTCATTTGTGGCAGCTAGGTAATCATTCACGGGTCCTCTGTTCTAGCTGATGATGTCATCGTTGTCACAATATAATTGCATTGATTGCTCATAATCCATTTTGATTTGACAATGGCTTTGCAATGAAGTCAAAATATCATCGCAATCATTTGTTGTCTTGTTATGAACTCATATCTTGGGTTTTGAAGATGTAATTGTTTTGGGGGATCTTCTTTTTAGTCTTTTTTTGCAACCAGGTGAAGTATTAGTCATATTCAAAGTGCTACTCTGGTTTTGTGGCCAGCAAAAGGTGC
>JBAHVQ010000457.1:302280-313300 GCA_036872915.1 Nanipora kamurai | reverse complement strand
AACTCCTTCATTACACATGATGGTAAAGAACCAAGTTATATCATTTTTATGGATGGCCACTTTTTTTTGACCACCCCCTGTAGCATTATGTCAAACCGGTTACCAATAACCCAGACTCCAAGCACGCTTTCGGTTCGGAAGGTGAGGGAAGGAGAGTCCTTCCAGAGAAAGATGACCGTGTTTGGTAGAAAGTACACTTTAAAATAAGGTATCCAAGAGGAAACAAAGGACAAGTTAATGGATGTGCGATTGCATAGAAGTCAGCACTTCAAAATATACGCCACGTTCATCTTTTAAAACTAAAAGCTAACTCTAATCAAAAATTGACTCTAAAGGTTCGTACGAACTGGACGCGTAACGCCACGCCGTAACACTTCAAAATTAGTGCCACATTATTTTAATGATGTCGTTCACATTGGACGCAACGCGCGAACGCTGCAACATGGAAACGTTCAGCTTGAACGGCATCATTAACATGATATGGTACTAATTTCCACAAGTCATGGCGTACGGTTACGGCGTCGCGTTACGCGTCCAGTGTGTACAACTTTTCACCCAAATCGGATAACGTTAACCCTACTCAAATAGCCCTAATGCCAACTCTAATGTTTACCCTAACCCTGACCTTAACCCCAACCGGCCTACTGCAACAAATATAACCAGCTAACGCCAATTCCAATCCTAACTCAAAGCCTAACCCAAACCCACAGTCAAACATTAATACCAATCGGCTAAAACTAACGCTAACCCTAACCCTACTGCTTACCGTACCCAGACTCTTACCTTTACTCTTACCCTTACCCAAACTCCAGCAAAGGTCGGGTTAAACTCCCCCTTTCAATACTTTTCTTGGCTCATAGGCTTATCAAGTCCCTCGCTCTTACACTCCTTGTGCAAAACAGACGACCGCGGTAGCCTTTTCAAGATTTTACTCTAGATACAACGCTGGACGTTTTTACTCGTCAAAGGGAGAAAAGCCGGCAGTCAAAGGGTTTAACTAAACTTTCTAGCTTTTACACTTTGAATTCCACTCTAGTGAGCGATTTGTCACGTGCAAACCTACCAACGCGAACGGGAAGTGCAGTTCAATGTGAACAAACGAATTAACTTACACCACTAGCCGAACACTCCTCCACTTTTCTGCTCTTATAGACAATTTAAGCGATTCCTAGGAAGGCGTTTCAAAATGTCCATCACTATTGAAATAGTTTCTTGACTGGGTCAAACAAAAGCTCAATTTTTGCAGTCTTGACTCGTTTCTGATGGCACGAGTAACTCAAAATTACAAAAACTTGGAGTTTTAAACTTTCGGCGAATCTTGTCCCAGAGCAGAGTTAAAATAAGCCAAGTCAAGTAAGGTCAAAGCAGCCTTATGTTTAATGTTGGCAAACGTTTATTACAGTTATGACGTGCGAGTTACATCTGTATATTTGAGCGAAAATATGCCGGTAAATATACTCGGCTTTGCCTGATGTTTTATATCCGATTAAACAATCCTCCTCGTTTATTAAATAATAGGTAAACAGGTCTTTAATGAATGGAGTCAAAATATGGTTTCAAAAAAAGTTCCCAGACTTCGAAAGTTCTCCACTATCACCATCAAGCAAATACAGTTTATTCTGAATCAGCAATTTGAACATGTTTAAATTATTGTCAGCGTAGCAGGAAGAAAATTCCAGGATTGTAAAGGACTTCTGTTGATTTTCAAGGACTTTCCAGGGTTGAAATTTTTGTTTCAAATTCAAGAACTAACAGGATTTTGGGAACCCTGTTTTTAGAACTATCAGAGTAGAGGAAACTGGATCGTTTGGGGGAAAGCTACATGACCTACCCGAGATGATAATTTCAAATAAATGAAACAGGCAATTTACCGAAGGATAATCTTCCAGATACTCTTGAATGAAGTCACGAGAATGCTCCGCCACATCTTCCCACACATTCTTACCTAGAGATTATGAAGACTAATGCGATAAGTGGATGAATCATGTTGATTCCTTACTGGTACAGTGCAACAGTTACTACTTATCGACAGTGCTTTAAGTCTATGCCAGTGAAATAGAGACGAGTGCAGCAAGTTGGTGTGACATTTCTATACCACAAAGCGAACAAGTGAAGTCAATCAATAGTTTATTACATAGCTTTACTGCACAATTAAACAACATGAAGATGCGTTAGAACTGGCGACGTTTTAACGACTGAAAAATAATAAAGTAGAGAACCTGACGGAGGATGGTGGTTTTTGCATATGAGCATAATCAACCGAGCCAGCTTGGCTTGCCGGGACGAAATCGAGAACGCTAATTGGTTCGTCACGGCATTTTGAATCTCAATCGGCAAATTAACTGCGCTAGCTTGTTAGTAATATTTTCATATAAATCCCTTTCATATGAACAGGGCCTAAGATGATCGTGACTTCTCGATAATTGTCCTTAAAATGGGTCGAAAGATTGTTCTCCACATTCTGAAATAAGAATTGCTATAAAAGGATCAATTTTTTACCTTTATGGTGAACTTTATGTAGTTTTTTGGCCGAGAGGTATTGCGCAAAACCATCGTCAAAAAAGATCAAAAACCGATTCCGGTTATCAGCGCAAGGCATCTCAGCAATTATTCCCGCGTACCATATATCCAGCCTTCCGTACAGACCTGCCAAGAGAAGACACAATCTAACAATGTTCAACGTCTTCACACCTAAGAAGGTAATATCATGGCACCCAGGACGTCTTAAAAAGTTCATAAATTAGCTCAAAAAATACTTTGTCGTTTTCGTTATACTTACTCCATATCTGTCATTTTATGGGAGGTAAGAGTTGGAGAACTGCCGGAACTAAGATCTAGAAAAACTGAAGTTTGGAGCGAAAAACCTCCCGTTTCACTCCGACGAAGGGCTTTCGCTTGAAACGTCAGTTTTTCTAGATCTACGTTCCGGTAGTTTCCTGACCCTTTCGGTTTTCTACAAGTCGTTCAAAACTGCCAGCGGAATATTCTACTTTTATATCAAAAAAATACTTAGCCATTTTGGTGCTCGATCGACCGAGCTAATGTAGGGGAGTATGGGTCCACGATTATGTGGACGTCACAAACTAGTTCACATGGCGGTTACTCTGTGACGTTAGCAATGTAAACTAGTTTGCGACCTCTACTTAGTTATTCACTGATATTCCTCACAAGTTTTGTTGTTTACGAAAATGGGGGGTTGCTGTGAAGATGTTAACTACATGATACTACAAAAGACCAAGGGGATGACGAACAATAGCACAAATTTGGTGGTAACCAGTGGTATGGGTGGTGGTCACCAGTTAACGAAGTTGGCTCCGGTGATGTGCTCAACTTTGTGGAACAAGTTGGATAGTAGAAAGAAGTGTGAAAGGCGATCATCGTGCAATCGTTGAATGTTATCAAATGAGGTGGTTCAAAGTTATTTATGGAAAACGACCGGTAACGCTAGATTTGGTGCTAGAGCAAAATGGTGATTAAATACACAAACCATGAGCTAATGTGTTGAATAACGTTAATGAAAGTTACGCTCGATGTTTAAAAATATAACCCAAGTCAAAAGGGTTTAAGTATATAGCCAACTGTTGTACGGCATGCGGTAGTTTGGTGTGTGCAGATTGAAACTGCGTATGCTCCTCAAGCTTATAAACTCAAAAAAGGTTTCTGAGCGCCTGATCAGGAATCGAACCCGTAGCCTTCTGATGTTCGAGGTTCGTGAAAATGGTTTGTCCGTTGCATCTGTGCAGATCGACGGTTATGTGATAGTTGATTTCATTTCAAACATCGTGCCACTCTGTTATCTTAACGTTGGAATCCGGTTCAATCAATACACACCTGTGATAACAGGTGAGATGGGCACTGGCGGTAGCGCATCGTTAAAAATACGACAACACGTATGTATAATGAAGGAGCACTCATACTAAATGCTAAACACTGATCTGGTTTATGTGGGAGCTTGGTATATATCAGACGACCAACGAACGTTCGTCCAGCTCGTAACCTGAGGAAAACGATTTCTGAGCCCTAGACGGAAATCGAACCCGCAACCTTTTGATAACCGGTGATTATATCGTGACTTCCGCTCAGGTAGTACATATATGACAAACCTGCACCTTACTCACCTTCTGAGTCTTGGTAGCTCAATGGTTAGAGGGTCTTACCAGTCACCAGAAGGTTACGGATTTGATTCCCGTCTAGGGCTCAAAAATAATTTTTCTGAGGTTACGAGTCTGAGAAACGTTTGTTAGTCGTCTGATATTTACGAAGCTTCCACAAGAACCAGATTAGTGTTCAGCATTTAGTATTCAAAGATTGACAACTAAATTCCCAATTGGAAACAAACACTTCAAAGAAATATCTCTTCTATTGAAATACCACGAAAAAAATAACGAACAAAGCAACGCCCAAGTAAACTTTCATGATTTTACTAACCTGTCACAAATTGCTGTTGTCAAAACACTTCGGAAAGATAAAAAATACTGATATTTAACAGCATTTCGCCGAGATTTTTGACTGTGCAATGCGAGATGCTTCATCCTGTTCCTGGTTATCTTTCCAAAATGTAATTTTTGGCCTTTCACAAGTGTTTTTCATAACTGCAGTTTGTGACCCACGTTCGTTGCTCGTCTGAAGCAGCACTTACAAGGTGCCTCTAGAAAAGGCCATTAATATTCCTAATGGAATGTGTTGTAACTTCACTTACCAACAACCCTACTTCCGACACTCAGATCCTCGACTGTCGCTGGTGTTTCTGGACAGATGTGATTAAGGGATAAAACGCCTTTCTGACCTTTGTCGTACTTGATGCTGTATTTAGTCTGAATAAAGAAGTACAAGAAATGATATATAACATATCATCGTTGCCTCAGTTACTTTGGTTCTCCAGAGCTTGGTAATCACCTAATAAACCTCACTGGGATATTAAGGAGACTAATAAGTAGATATCAACCTCTAATCTTAAAAGTCCGACATTTTCAAAAGTCAAGTCCATTACACCTCAAATAATAAATTTCAATTCGTCGGCACAAATTTTCTTTTGAGGTTCTACTCCACAAGATAGACAAAAGAAAGAAAATTCAAACGTAACACACAACCGTTCCATCCAGTAAAGCAAGCGCTGTAAAACATCACATGACCACTATGTCAAACCTTTTAATTTAACGCCATTATTGAAAACTCGGCCATTCTATATATCCTTTACTTATATTGATCTGATTGATTCAAAATTTCTCGACCGAAATAAAAAGTCACGTCTTCCTATACTACTTTCATTAAATTTAACCACACGAAATACCTGTCTGTGTTTATCGGGTATCACTTTCGTAATCTCGGCTAAAAAAGGAACGAATATATTGACCAAGTAAATGTCAAGCAAAGTACGGCAGCTGAGAAACGGCAGTTAAAAGGGTACGAGGGACTTCACTTGGAATGTTATATCCTTAACTCCTTCGTGCCAGATTCAGTCACCAGTGACTAAGGGGGACTTTTCTATTTTACTCTGACGATTTTACTCGTCAAAGCGAAAAGCTTCTGGGGTAACCAGAGGAGTTAAGTTTAGGTTTTTAGTCATAATAGCTGTTAGTATTTTTAGTTGTGAAATAGCTGGCGTCTTACACAAGCTGTGATTGGTCAACTAAAGTGTTTCCATGAGGCTATGCAAACATGGGTCAGACGTCACCATTATTCGCCAAGATATATACTTCATCACACGCCACCATTCGCTATTCTGACGGTAAAGAGAATTTATGGCGTAGAATGTTAAAAGGTTGGTAGACTGCCGAACTTATGCAAACAAAATTCTGACGTTTCAAGCAAAGGCCTTTCTTTAGAGAGTGAAACGTGTTCTTCACTCAAGAAGTATTTAAATTACTGTAACGCGGCCCTCTGAAAAACAGTTTTTTACACTGAAAGGCTAGCGTGTATCAAGAATTTGAATAGCAGTAATAATACGTTTCACTCTGTGATGAAGGGCCTTTGCTCGAAACGTCAGAATTTCTCTACATAAATTCGGCATAACTTTCTACATAACCTTCTACGCTGTTTTATACATTACTTACAAAGTATCCTATGTTTTTACTTCGTTCTCAGGGGAATTTATGGTTTAACCAGTTTCTGTGTATCATGTTACAGAACTGACTAAATAAACAATAGTTCTGTATCGCATTTGCGAACACTAGTGTCTGTAGTATCAACCAGTTTTGCATAAGCTCTCGGACACTCAAATTGAACCTTTACTGGTATAAATAACTTGTTCTAATTTTTCATTCTACGAAATATTAATCTATAATGTAGCAATACTGGACGTTTTATAAGTATGTTTGTTATACGCATGCTCAAGCTAGTCTACTCAGAAAAACTTTCTGAGCCCCTGACGGGAATCGAACCCGTAGGAATCGAACCCGTCAGGGGCTCAGAAAGTTTTTCTGAGTAGACTAGCTTGAGCATGCGTATAACAAACATAATTTAACAACCAAGCTACCACATTTCCTAACATCATTGTTTTATAAGTAGTTTACAAAATTCGTGGCCGCTCTATATAGGGATATACAGACACTCGGCTCTGCCTTGGGTCTCTATATCCCGATACAGAACGGCTACTCATTTTGTAGCTAAACATTTCTTGTCATTACTTACTAACGAGGAAATTCAAATTCAAAATTGAAATTCAAAAGAAGGTTGCGGGTTCGAATCCCGTCTAGGGCTCAGAAATCGTTTTTCTGAGAGAACGAGCTTGACGAACGTCCACTAGGCGTCTGAGGAAATTCATGAGGAAAATTCAAAAGAAATGAATGTTTAATCAATATCTGTAAATCGGTAAGAGATTTCCCCATGATTTACATAAACTTTTTCCTCAATTTACTAAGCTAAAATCACTTCAATTAGGAAAATAGTTTGAAAACATGGCAACTTTTAGATGCGTCCGTTTGATAATTAAGATAAAGCATTCGCATCCGATCTGTATCTGATTTACTACGGCTCGCTTGCAGCTCGCCTTGTAAATCGGATACAGATCGGCTGCTCATGCTTTATCGATTACATAAAAATGTTCAATTCAATACAAACTCTAGTTCCAAGGCACCTATTCATCGTGTGAATCATTAATCCTACATTTTCTAAGAGAATGAATTGAATTCTGTACCCTCGCTGTTTAAAGTTTTATTTGGTATAAAAGCTCTTCCACGTGATCAAATACGTGCACCCAGTTGGGAAATTTACCTATTGCAAATTAAGGAATTCTTGAAAGTTTTTAAAAACACAACAAATAATGAGGAAAACACAAAAGAAAATCATTTCCTACACGTTTCTTTCAGTGTGACTAAGATACGCTCGTTCTTCCCATCAAATTAATTTGGCACTTTCAAACTTTCTAGCGCATAAACGGGGTCGTTTTTGAAGCCATTTTAAAAACTCGTACCACGTGTTTTATCGGATCTATAATACTCGACATCGTCTCACGTTTTATATGCAATGAAACACTCCTTCGCATTTTTAATAGTACGTAGTTAATAAAGAAATATCGTCCTTAGAAGAAATGACGATGTTATACCAGTATTAACTATAAATTTACCGTTGTCTCTCACGAATCTGTGAATTTGAGTGGCTATTACCATAAACTATTCGCCGATAAGAAATGATAATGATGCTATCTCACTTGAAGACCCATTTTCAAGAAATTAATCTATTGATTAGTTTATTAATGATTATTGTTCAAAGACTATTATCTGTGCCAATTGGGATGTAATATTGAGCTAAAAACATATCATAAGTGAAATTTATACTAAAACAATTGGACAATTCGCCCTCTTAGTCTACCAACTCGTAGAAAACGCAACGTCGTTATCTAATTGTTGATTATATAAGGATTGAAACAGTTTTGTTTATTATTCGTAGGGATGTACTTATACTACTTCCCAACAACAAGAGGTTATTCTCTCAGAAAAAAACGGTAACCAAATGGAATAAAGTTAAATAAATCGAATTGAGGAAGAGTTAGAAAAAGGAATTATAAATACAGGGATGGAAGACCTTGGGATGCACACAGATACACCTCACATTTACAATCGAGTAAACTTTCCATTAACGTCGCGAGATTTCTTAAAATACATTTCAGAGTAACATTTCATACCTTAAGTATGGAAACTGAAAGAGGAAGGCAAAAATACAGTGAACGCCAAACTGTTGAAGCAAAACCGACCGAACTGCCGAAAACTGAAATATCAAATCGTTACTAAACTAAAATTGATCACTCCTAAAACTTCGGTACCTAAGTACGAATGCTGCTTCGCAAGGGTTTCTGGGATCATTTGAGTGGACGCGGGAAATCTAAGATGGCAACTTTAGCACGAACAAACTGTTCAAGCTCGAGGGAGATTTTCCGAAAAGATTATTTACAGGAAGCAAAGCATCCACACGGAAGAATGGAAGAATGTCCTGTTCCCCAGCTCAGATGGCTGTTATGAGACATGTGCACTACCATAAGGGCTACGGTATTTCTCATGAAACAAATTCAACGACATACCAGGAAACCATATGTCACTTGCCCGCTTTCCCAGTACCCGAGATCCAACCATGAAATCTGAAGGACTGTGAGGACGACTGCAGTTAAAATAAAAGAAACAACCAAAATTAACAAAGCCTACAAAAAAATAAAGAATAATCGTTCATAGGTATTCTTGTAAGTTTTAGAATTAGTTCACAAGGGTACCTAATTGCTTTAGTAAAATATTAAAGGTGACTACTGGGGAGAAATAAAGAATAATCGAAAGATTAAAAGTTTTATCAATTATGGTGTCTATGAAGACGGCATCAGAAAAAGGCTAGGTTTAACTACGAAATTAGCAAAACTTCTGTTAAAACGTTGTACTCCAAATTTAGTCGCATATTTACTTTTTTTGCGCCAAATTGTGTCTGAATTTGTTTATTTATTGATCATTATTAACAAATGGAGTAGTGGCTGTTTTGAAACTCGTGAAAATATCATAATCACATCATGCAATATATTTACTTTACCTACGTTTCTTTGATAACTTATATAAACACGGTACTAATTCACTTTGAAATATTTAGCAGATATAATAAAAATGGTGTTCTTCCAATAAACTACGCGGTTTAATACTTTAGAAAGCTTGAGCAACCGGAATTTTTCAGTGAAGAATTGCAACCAGAAGATTTGAATAACACATGTTTTTGAATTTTGGCCAGCGTTTCTTTCAATAGGATTTTTCATCCAATCAAAAGATTCTGACGAGTAATGATTGGTTATAAGTTCGACTCCTACTCCCGAAGGCCAAACTAACTCCGATTGGGCCTTAAAATGTAAAATTGTAGCACTTCAAAATATAATTTCACTTCATCCAGACCCCATTTTAAATGTTCAACAATAAATCCCTAATATTCATTGCATACACCCTTTACATCATCGGCACTACCAGCAATACGTACCCAGAACCACTGATCTCTATATCAACTGGAAGGGTAACTGCCACTGGTACATTCTCGTCCCCCTCGTCCTCTTTCTTGCTAGCGCACGATAAAAGGTTCTGGAATAATCCGTACCAGAACCCACTAGTTTTGAAGAGTTCCGGTTGCAATGTGCTTTCGTTGAAACTGACGTCTGTTATATCACTTAATAAGTAAGTGGTTGGCTGTTACAAGGTAGTGTACAGGTGAGTTAGTGGTTGGCTGTTACAAGGTAGTGTACAGGTAAGGTAGTGGTTGGCTGTTACAATTGTGCAATAAAAGGATTCAAAATATCAGTAGTCAAAATGCTGTTTTTCTCTTTGAAATCGACGAAGCGTGCCTGAATTTCGCTAATTAAAGCGAATGAACGCATAACCAATCGGAGTTCCAATATTTATGGATTCCCTCAGAGCCATTTATCGCGCGCTAATAAGAAAGAGGCTCTGGGGACGAGAATGAAAGTGATGCCAAAATTGGCAGATATGCGGCCTTTTTTGGTCGTTTCCCTCAGTCCGTCACGCGGTCACATTAATTAGAACCAGTCCCTAACACAAACAATAACTCTAACCTTAACCCAAACCCTAGAAGTTACTGCTGGACAGCCAATACTTATTACGACTTCCAGGGAGAAAGTCCCAATCTAAGACACGGCTATCCAGGGGGCTTCGACAACTAAATCTTTCTCCCGGGGGTCGAAAACTAAAATTCCATGTTATTCAGTAAGAAAACCCGTCATGTAAATTGTTCTAAGAGGGACTGGGGGAAGCGACAAAAAGGACTCTACGTCGGCCATTTTTGGCTTTAATTGTTGATTAGCTCATTAACTGCAGTCAGCCTTTCAGTCTTTATAGAGTTCAGTGTGCAGAACTGGTGACCATGCGCTGGGCAACGGGAACCGTTAGCTCCGTTGGCTGAACATGGTACCAGATTTGATGGGTTGCGAGTTCCATTCCCAGCCGGTGCCCAAGAGCGTTTTTTTCCTAATTGGTTCCGGCTGGGTCTTGAGATGTGTGATTCTGACGCTAGAAATTTATTTTCACTTCGAAACTTACTTATTCAGGAGGAAAACACAAAACAAAACAATAATCGTGATGTGTCTCTAAATGTGATGTAGACAAGCTTTGTTTTTCTCGTATAAAGGGGGTCATTTTTGAATCCTTTTAACTCTCACACGCTCACATTTTTTGCTTGTACTTTGTTTCCTCGTTTGTTCTTTTGTTCGAGGTGTCCTATATATCGGACACCGAGCGTCAACCCTTTCTCGGCGGCATATCTCCCCTTGACGAATAAAATTGTCTGGTGTTAGTCGAAATAAAGCAGTAGAAGTCTGACGTTGCCGAAGAGTTTAAGGAGTAAAAGTTTCGCAGTACGTTTTTTTTTGTCCAATCCAAAACGCTCCGCTTCATCAGGTCTTCTATAATCCTTAAACACTGAGCAGAAAGCCTGCTCATGTGGGAGCTCGGTAAATATCAGAACAACAGAGGACGTTCGTCAAGCTCGTATCCTCAGAAAAACGATTTCTGAGCCCTAGACGGGAATCGAACCCGCAACCTTCTGATGACCG
>JBAHVQ010000457.1:285776-296355 GCA_036872915.1 Nanipora kamurai | reverse complement strand
GATCATAATATTACAAACTAATAACATGGCTAGTCGGGAAATTAGCGATTAAATTGCCCTTCGCCTCGGTAAGATTTATAAAAGTCCTCGGGCTTCGCCCTTGGACTTTCACAAATCTTCCCTCGGCGGCGGGCAATTTAATCGCTAATTTCCTTCGAGCCATGTTATTACTTATAATAAACATTTACAAGTCCATTATTAGGAGACCATAGAAAGAGTCAGACTAGCCATTAAACCAATACGGAAATATAAATTGAGTGTGTGTAATTTTGAAAGAATTCTTCAAATGATATAAAAAGATCTTTTACAACTTTTCCGTACCTTGGTTTGATAAATATGTTAAAATGAGATGATCGCGTGACGTTACAACTAGGGTATACAATGCAAAATCTGTTTTATTTCCATGTGGGCATTCTTTCAGGACTATTCCGGAATAGCAACAAACATAATTCTGTCTCTTTGGGACCTATTTAGGTTAAAGTATGAACGAGAGTGAATTTTCTTCACATTGTTTTGAGGCATAGATTGTCGACAGCAAAAATTCTGCAGATTTAGTCGGAATACAGAATTTTGTTTCCGGTATTCCGGAAAGAGAATAGACGGAACAGGTCCATAAGAATGTACCTCAATCTCTTCAAACTGTGCAAATAAAACCTGCTCATGACACAGAACATTGCAAGTCGACCACATTAAGCTTGATTTCCACTAGGCGGAATTTAGTTCGTCAAAATAAATTAACAAACTCCAGTTGTTATAACTCATTTTTGTAATTATATTTTGAGATCTTAATATCCAATCCGCAGGCGCAAATTTACTTTGCAACAAAAGAATTCCGCTCCTAGTTCTGTTGGTGAAACTTGTGTCAAGATCAAATTCTCATAAATTATTTTTGAGCACCAAACGGGCTTTTTACTACTTCTGGTTCCAGTTAACCCTTCGTGTTTCCATTTGACTACTTTGATATTTTACTTTCTAACGTCAGACTATTTCACTTTGTCAGGGGAAGACCTTCTGAAATGATGCGAAGTAAACGGCTTAAGCGTCAAACCACCCTGCGGAAGGTGCTGCTAATAAATATTTTTAGACAATTCGAGCCAACTTTCACAACTTACATACAGGATGGACGTCCGAATTGTATGGGATTTACTATGGGAGCCAGAAATGTCGAGAAGACTGAGCTGTGGGTAATTTGCGCGAGTTGTTATTGGCTGAAGGTTTTGAACGAACAATCATAGCTCCGCCGCGAGTTGGTTACTAAGAACCCTGTAGCGGTCAATCCCACACAGCTTGGTAGTAGATACTCAATGCATTACTAAAACAGCCACTTGTGGAGTGATGCAAATGTTTAACCTGGCTCACCCGAAATAGAGACCTTAGTCTCGACTGGGTAAGGAAAAGTGGAAGATTTCTAAGAACGATCGTTTTGTCGTTAAAAGTCACTTCCCTTTATTTTTTCCCCTCTTCACAATAGACGACAGTAAGGTTTGATAAATACCGTAATATTCAGGATAAGGGAGAGAACGTAAACCGCAGTTACATACCATCTAACGTCGGTGGTTTTTCTCCATTTTTATATCGACCAATCCTGGCGTCAAACATTGGACGTTGCGCGAGATAGGCATATTCCTGGGGCATGGTCCTAGGCATTCTAGGGTTAACTATTGAACTCATATGGTGAAAGTTCTCTCTTTGCATCATTTGCTGTTGCTGCTGTTGCAACAAGAACATCTGTTGCCTTTGCAGTTCTCCGTGAGATGAATACGACGAGTACAAAGTTCTGGGGTCAAATCCGTGCCCTTCCCGGTTCAACAAATGACTTGGATCTACTGGTGGTCTCATGTCCATAAAAGGAGATGGTGATGCGACAGCAGGTGGGTTCAATGGTGAATGACTAGTCGATGAATGCTTGGGATACGAGCCAAACAGTGATTGTGGTTGGGTGTCCACGGAGCTTGAAGCAGTCGGCACACGGTCAACTGCCTGCGGTTGCCTGATGAGTGATGGAGGCATTTGGTTACGGGTTGTATTGAGGTCCATGAACTGGGCAACCTTGTTCATTCCTGGAGAAACTTCCCCTCCTCGTGCGTTCGCAGCAGGTTCGGGCTTCCGTCCCTGGGACATTTCCTGTAACAAGGTCGAGAATTTTAATCGCTCCTCGTCGGTTCTCTTCGTAGATTGCTCGTTGTTACCCATAATGCTCGACACGCTGTAAGGGTTACTACGTTTCTCGCTCGTTCGAGATTGTCCAGGTTTTGTCGAGTCTAGATTCAAGAACACCTTGCCGTGGCTTTGTTCAACACTTCCCGGGGGTGTTTTCCGCCGGAGTTCGTTTGTTCCGACCGGGCTTGGTGCACCCTCTCCACTGTTAATAGTTTGGTGTGTTCGAGTTTTTGGATTGTTTAATTCACTGGCTATTCTCAATGAAGCTCCCGGAGGACCCTTATAGCCTTCGTTTGTACGTTGTTGTTGTCCGATAATAAATGGGAAGCGAAGGTCATCTTCACTCGGTTGGGTCCCGCCAGGTTTCTTCGCACCTGAGAAAGTAAAACATAAAGAAAAGTTCGGTGGTAATACGTGCTATGGACATTTACTGCAAGAAATAATAATAGACTTTAAGTAATATTTAAAAAACGAGTAGGCGTGTCTTATCAGAGTATCCAATAAAACAAGTAATAAGAGTTTTTTTGAATGGCTTCAAAAACTAACTGCTCAACACGCTAGGTCGCGAAGAAAGTTTGAAAATTAATGTTTTCTAAACCAATAAAATTGACGAGAAAAAAACGAGCGTATCTTTATTACATAAAAAGAAACGATACGGTTATGATTTTCCTTTGTATTTTCCTCACGAATTATTGAGTTTTTGGAGAAATTGTAACAGTAATAGCGTCGGATAACATGATGAAATTTTTGTAACAGTTGAAGAACATCCTCAGTCAGGTTAGTTTAGGTGATTGAGGAACTTCGTCGAGTTTTAATAACATATATATATTTGATTAAAGTGGTTCTTCGATCAAAAATCAATTTGATAGTTTTGTCCAATAATCTTAAAAGATATTAAGTTGACGAGTCATCAAACGATGAAATAAAGATTGCCTCATAATATTGCCTGCGTAAAGTGTGCATTTTGGACGCTGTCATTCATTGTGAAAATTAGCAGGATTGGCTGAAAGTCAAGCTTTGACGTCATAGCTACGGTAACACGAAATCAGAGCCAAGGTTCTTCAGGTTATTTCGTTAAAGAAGCTCTTGACTCATCACAGGTAAAAACACTACGGAACAGAAAAACTAACATAGACATCGTTCGGATTTTTTGTTTTTATTCGTCACATTGACTGTAGTTTCTCAGGATTTTTTTTGGAAAATGTAACACAAAACCAATCCAAAACAGCGAGACAATGAGAAAAAATAGAAGAAGAAGCAGTTAAGCCACCTTCGCACGACAAGCGAAAGTTTGCAAACACGGATTGGGAAAACTCAAGATTGTGGGTGCGAACATCGCAACCTGCTGTTGCGAATTTCGCAACGCCAACTCGAGTTTTGTCAACGTTCGTTTGCCGTGTGAAGGCATTTAGATACAGAGAATCAGTTGTGTATAATTATACCTGTTGACATGTTACTGTTTTTCTGCTCTTCCTCCACATCTCTTCGATTCGTATAAACCGTTTGATGTTCGTTCTTCGGGTCTGAATATCTATTAATCTGATTAACTCCAATATCCTTCGCCACAGAATCATTAGATTGCTCCGGGGTTCCATTTATTTTCGTTGGAGGAGAGGGCCTCCAGCCCTCAAACATTTGCCTAGGATCTGGTACTACGCCACTTGTTTGCCATGGGGCATTTGGAGAAGACAGGGGATGCCGGGGATAAGGGTGACCGATACCTCGCATGTCCTGCATTCGATTGTCGGTCCACACTGAGGCGCTTGGTTCACCTTTGAAAGTTACGTGAAGAACAAGGATTATAATTTGCACTGTAATTTAAATGTAGCGGGAAAACTGGCTCTACTGGGTGGGGGTTAAAAATATGTGGCACTTACTAAAATGAACCACTTTCATATCTCCTATGATAAGTTCGTTTATGGTGTTCTTTGCATAAAAACAAAGGATTTTATTATTATCATCATTAATATCATTATTTTTAATTCGTTGAAAGTTTGCATGGCGATAGTAGTGATCGTTCTTCTAATCAATGGTTGACCTTCTAATCAAATAGGAAGATTCAACGCTTCCAGCTTGTGACAGACATTACTGTACTTCTCAAGAAGAATGACAGAATCCATCGAAATTGCTAAACACTCAACAATCTCCCAAGAAGGTCATTTGAACATCACCTGGTCGTCGCTATTCCATTGTTCATCACGATCGGGAAACGTACACGATACTTCAGTAGAATAATTCGTCAGCACAGCCTGCATGTCACGTCAGTTGTCGTGCGTGGTTTTGTTTATGTGACTCCAGTCAACAGCCAGGCTGGTTATTGCTCTGAAGATGACTTGAGTCAACAAGTCAAAAGTTCAGCCTGATTTAAATAAATACCGCGGTGTTTCTACAAACCTATATTCACTTCGTTATTATTATTATTATCATAAATGATTTTCGAAGGGTCGAGTGAAGAATTACAATTGATGAACTAATAGTACTTAACTATATACACATAAAAATCTGCAGCTCGTCGGATCATTTTGCTAAGCTATGACAAACTGGAAATCCTCTGCTTTTTACAAAGAACCCCCAAAAGCAACTTGGTTTTTTAATGGCGAATAGAAAGTATTAGGGTTTGTTGTAAGCAAGCGTGACTTAAACGCCAAACGCCTACGTTGCTACGTCCAAATGGGAATAAACTGGTTACCTCCATGCTTTGAAACTATCCTCCACTGCTCACTTCCCCATAGTATTCGCGTTCGACGAAGGAGAACGCATCTTAATCTTGTATTGTTAAACCTTCATGGGGGCCTAAATCGAGGATCGTTCACGTGGCTTTGTTCTTCCATTTGGCGCCCATTGGCACCGTGGTGAATGGTTAATACGTTTTTCCAAGCTATACTTAAATTTGTTACCACGACTAAATCGCCATTCTATTACAGAAAGAAGACAGTTAAAATGGCTTATTCATGACCGTATTCCTCCCACGAAGGTCACTTTCGAAACTAGAAATTCCAGCCATTAGTTGTCAATTTATCTCGCTACTTTATTATTGCTCGCTTTTGGGGCGAAAGGGGCTGCGGTACAAGAATAACAACCACAACAGTCGGCGTGTCCAACCAGGATACCTTACCTTGTGTAGCAACCGGTCCAGCCCCCCGTGCCACAGCCATCTGCATCTCTTGGCCAGAGAACTGCCCTGCAGGAGGAGGTCTCATGGCCAATCCCGGATGTGGTATACCCATCATGGCTCGGAACATCGGAGCGGAACCACGCGTCAGCTCGTTCACATTGAACCTCGTAAACGCCGGGTGACCTGTGTACATCGGAGGACGATAGAGTGGTTGGCTCTGGCCTACGTAGGGCATCTGCTGACCACGAAATGTCATCGGAGCAGGCATACCGCGGGCTACTCCATTTGACATCGGATTAATGCCAAAATGAGCGAACATACTTGGATCAGAAATCCGACGATCTGATATGAGGTTATCTTTGGTGGTCCGATGAATGTCCATACCGTTGGCGTCATCAGCCTCATTGATTTTCTTTTTGTTCAGTTTTCGTAGCTCAGTTTCTGTGAGTTCTTCTTCGAAGTCTTCGTCGCTTGACTGGTTGTCGTCGTCTGGGAAATGCTTTTTCATCTGACGATCAAACACGCTTTCCAGCGTTCGAGCCATCTGAGTGTAGCCTGGGAAAATGCGAAAGGAAAAATTATTAAATGTACAAGTCTTATCCACAGTATAGTTATACCTACACCACTGAACTTTATATAGACTGAATTGCCGACTCCAGTCAATGAGCTAACCAAAAAGTGAAGCCAAAAATGGCCGACATGGAGGCCTTTTGGTCGTTTCCCCCTGGCCCCCCGTCAGGTTAGTCTTTAGTGTTTAGTCCTCTCAAAACAATTCACCAGGGGGTTTCCTGGAATTACCGAACAACAAGAGGATTTTAGTTTTCGACCCTCCCGGGAGAAAAATTTGGCTTCACCTTTTTTGAGCCACAGTCAGCCTTCCAGTCTATATAGAGTTCAGTGACTACAGTAGTTTCAAGTCTCTCGCTTATCACTACGCGAGCGAGCCAAACATACGGGAAGTAGGCGAGAAAGAAAGCGACAGATTTGTAACCTTGCCAGCTAAAGACTTCAAACAGGACGTAACCCATTACTTTGGTCAGCGGACGTGTGTTTGGAATGTGATAGTACACACTGTCGATCAAGAATTAAGTTATTCACTCTAATTCCAACAGCCATATTGACGACCAATATTGTGTCGACCGAATAACTTGTCTTTTCTGAGTTTCAACAAAGCTTGTCAAATGACAACTTATGAGTTCTACAGGTCAATGGGCGAGATGTAAAAATTTTGCCCAGTCCACCTCCACGCCTTTTCTAATGTCACTGGGTTTTTTACCACCTTCTCATCAAACCAATCGGATCAAAAAACGCGATTTATCACTAATTTACTATTTAATTTGATTGGTTGTTGTTTGCCACTTCGTCGTACTTGTAGTTTGACACATGATCGTGAATTAGCTGAGAAGTTCCACGATTATTGGCCAATAAAAAAGGCTAAAAATTCTGCAAACACTACAAAGTATCATTTAAATTTCATAGCCTCAAGATCAATCTTAAATTCTACTGACCAATCCAGAAACGTTGGGGAGTTAGAACACGAAATTTAAGATAACAACCCAATGCAAAAATACTACTCAAGTTCCGAGTAAAGTTTTCCCGTTAAAAGGTATGCGGGGAGCAGGGCTTTTACGGGACAATCCATAAGAATGCACTGTTCCACAGCCGAGAAGTTGGCTGCTATGTAGAGTGCAAAAGTCAGTCAGAAAACTGGAGCTTATCAATAGGTTGAAGCTCCTATCTTAAGTTGTTACGAACTGAGCAATTAACTTTCTGAACATTTAGAATCTAGGAAACAATCAACCTTTTTCAAAATTGGAAGCCAAGATGAACGTCATTTTTAAAATGTATCCATCCAAAATATCAACGATTGTCCAACATGTCAAGCTGGGTCCCAGTCTCCGCTTAGATGCTGGAATGGACAATTCAAAACAGGAAAAAAGCTCGGAATAATGAGAAAAGCTGATTAGAATTTGAAATAGTAAAATTGAGTCTATGCGTCTATCATTGCAATAATCCACACTTGTAGAATTGATCCTTAAATAGAATCATAAATACGACTATCCACCAGCATCGAGTGTTCACACAGTTTAAATTTCAACACCCTGTTAAAAGAAACCACTGATGAACATATTTTGTCGCCCTTTATGCAGGATAACTACACCGTTCTACACTCTGTTTACAGATAGACCTACAAACAATTTTGAACTAACACCAGAAGGGCAACCATGTTTGCTTTGGCACCCGCGGGATTTTTGGGTGTTAAAAGCCGCTCTGGAGCCTTGGTCAAAAGGAGCATGATAGTTGATAGTTTAAGAACTCATTTTCCCTCAAAACTATCACCAACTATCACCTGTAAGTGGTCAAACACGAAAAGCTATCATCGACTATCATGGAAGATTTGGACAGTGCATAATATGTTTTCGTCAAACGGGAGCGAAAGTTTCAACTACCGCCAACTATCATGGACTATCACGCGCCGTTTGACAAAGGCTTCAGCCACTAGCGACTTTGGCTTGCTTATCTCGATTAATGCCGAGAATCTACATGTAGTTAAATATCTTACTGCTTTCCTCTCCATTGTACTCTTGGCAGTTGTTAAACATTAACTTGACATCAGAGATGAACTATACAATAAAAAATACAAACTATTTTAATTTAATCTCGTAAGTATATGCTTTTCCTCGAGAATGACACGAACGAATCAAAATACCGTTTTCAAATGTACAAGGTCGAATTGAAGGACATCAGGGTTTGAAACGTACTAAAGAAAGGAGTGTACCGATTACTTAGAATGTTCGTTTAGTTACAGCACCACATTTTTGTGCAATACCCAGCCAGAAAAGTATAATCGTTTCGTATTTGTTTTGAACCTTAGAATTACTGCATTGTAACCAGTCTGAACTATATTATAATTATTAACCTCTGCGATGATTTTACGGCTCTTAAATAAAGTTTGTTCGTCTGCCGGTTTGTTTTATTTGGCAGAATGTACAACACTCGAATTTCTTCAATGCTAGGTTTACACACTGCGATAAATCGTGCCGATTTTTCACTTTAGTGCAAGTTGAGAAGTAGTCGGCAGAATGCCCCATTGGCTCAGACTTGCCTGCTTTTTATTAATTACTATGTACTTAAACCAGAAACTGGCCCAATTAATCCCAGTCGGTAAACATACCCTCCATAAATTTCGTAATCACCAAAGTGAAAGGTCATTTATCATCTCGGTATTGGAATACTATGACACAGTTTGGAATTGCTGCGGGAAGTTAAATGCAGACTCGCTCAAAAAGCTGCAAAGGAGGGCGGCGCGCTTCATCACCAGAAATTCTTCCAGTGACGACGCTATGAGGTGTCTTGCATATCAATCATATGCATCTAGACGCCAAAAACATGTTTATAATTTAGTTAAAAGATGTATTAGTCGTAAAACGCAGCGATTTTTCTATGACTACTTTATTTTTAATAAGGACGAAATAAGTGGAGTAACTCGGCAATCAAACCTGCGGCACCTCCCTAAGGTGCGGACAAGAATCAGCAAAGAAATCTTTTTTACTATTCCGGCTGTGTTACTTATAATCAACGTACATAGTTATTGATCTTTATTAGTTAGGATTTTATATTTATGATTAAGGCTTTATATAATTCTCATTTTCACCGTCTTATGTAATCTAAATTAAGACATAATTATCTACATTGTGTAAATATAAGCTCGTATTTTTAGCATTGTTCTTAGCAGGGCTTCTGTTGATAACAGATTTTATTTTAAAACTGGTAGAATTACTCTGTTTAAATAAAGGTTTAATGATTCATTCACAACCGACGCTAACTATCAAACAACATGCCCGGAAGTGGCCATATTCTCATACTAGGCCTATTACAATAGTCTATGATCAAAAGGGAATAACACTTTGATTTCCAAGTCACTCAACATTGACGATTTAGCGTAGTAAAATTCGAAAGTGTAATCATTTGGAACAGCGTTGACACATTCCTGTAACTTGCAATCCCCAGGTAAATATTCAATGAATTATTTTCTGACCATAAGAATATACGCTTTGGGTTTCTTCTATGCATGAATATTTTTGGCTCTAATTGAATGGGTTGTTTGATTTATTGCTATTAAATTTCCGCAATTACAATTTAGTGCCCTCATTTATCCACCGCGGTCATCAATGAAGTCCTTTCAAAAACATAGAACGAACTTTGTTATTTTGTAACTTCTGTCGTGTCTAATTCCTCGGACTACCTGTGGTAGCCATGGTCTAGGTTTCGACTGCGTCTCTGTGGGTTTTTTTTGGTGTCACAAAATTGTGCAATATCTCCTATGAGTCCTTGAGTGAGGTCAAGCGAGCGTGTTGTTTCGGACATTTGATTTTGATCGAGTATAGCTATGTTTCTCAAGAGACTTGACTACCAATAGCCTCCAATTTTATCCTGTGCGCTTATTTCTTATAGGTACTCTCATACTTAGAACTTTGCTGAAAGTTTTAAATCGGTTTTGGTCCGGTTGTTGCTCGAGCTATTCCGATGTATGCGCAGTTTATCCCCGACTCTACTGTCACATTTTCACTTACTGCCACTGGAGAGGCTAAACAGAAGTTCAACGAAAAATTAGCGGAATAAACATTTGCTATATAAAAAGTTGATATACATCAGCCGTATTGGACAACAATTTGTGAAACGGAAGAACCGAACCGGAGAAATATTCATGAGAACGTAACCTTCGTGTTGACCTTAAATTCCGTGACTTAAGCTCGGTCTGCTCGATGAGAACATCGTAGCAGCCCTTAACTCAATAAAAATCATGTCATCCATGTTTCGTTAAAACGAATTCCATATTGCAATGCAATAAGTGAACAATTTTAATGATTAAAAAAACATACTTCTTTCAGTCCTTTGTATTCCTTCTCGTCGATTTTCTTTTCTATGGTTGATAAATCCATAGGATTCTAAACAAAGATAAAACATTTTCAAAAAGTGGTAGATGAATTGACAAATGAACGGTTAAACAAGCAACTAAATATGTGAAAAATACATAAAGAACCGTAAGACGAACGTTCAAGGCAAAGTTAATTTACGGGAAAGCGAACACGTTCACACAGTAACGATCAGTTTAATATATTTTTACAAAATAAGAGGCCATTCATAATCGGGGTATGCAGACACGAAGCGAAGACGATTGTCTGTATCCTGGTATACAGGGTGTCCCCCAAAAAAGTGACACTACAGAAATTATCCTATTGTTATAATTTGAATGCCTGAGCACTATGCTAAACCCACAGGTGCATAAACTTCTGCTTCTGG
>JBAHVQ010000457.1:261000-285676 GCA_036872915.1 Nanipora kamurai | reverse complement strand
TTTACTCGTTTTGCTTGACTCGGGCGTTAAAATATTTGGACGAAGCGAAAACGTTTTAAAATGCTTAAATGTAAATAGAATTTCATTAAATTCCCAGGTGTCTAATCACGCGCGTTTAAGAGCGGTTTAGGAACAATAAGATAATTTCTATAGTGTCACTTTTTTTGGGGCACCCTGTAGAACGGGCACGAATTTTGTAAACTATTTACGAAACGTTCATTATGTATACACAATAGATTAATAATTAGTAGAAAGAAAAGCTAAAACAAGTTATTTATACCGGCTAAAGTCCAATTTGAAAGTGCTAGAGTTGATGCAGAACTGATTGGATGACACTAATTTCTGTAAATGTGATACAGAACTGACGTTTATCCAACCAGTTGTGTATCAGGGTAAAAAAACACTGATCAAATGTTCATGCTTATTAAATTCTCCTCATGAATTATTGAGTTTAATATTGAGTGATTCAGCAGTTTCCAGCCTCATCAATGATTCAAACGGAAATCACAAAAATCATAGCCATGACGTGTCTTTAAATTTGACCAAGACACGCTTGTTTTCCCCGTCAAATTCTCTCCGCTTAAAAACATCACTTTTCAAATTTCCATCGTCAATATTTGTATAGAGAAGGGTTTTTTTTGTTTGTTTTTGAAGTCACTTAAGTTGGAATTCCACAAAAATTAACTTTCTTAAAATAACGCTTCTACCCAATTTTTTCTTTTTGTAAAACATGATACATACAATAAAAGCTACTACCAAAATATAGTTTTTGTGATGGCTTCAAGGTAAACGGGACAGCTGGAAAACTAATTGCAGGTTCAAACAAAGACAGTAATCTAGTATTAAGAGCCCAAACTATGTCATAAACTTAAGAAGCCTTCGGTTTTACTTTTAAAAATTCCATATTTTTCATAATATTCAAAATAAGCATCGTGTTGAAATAATCACAACATCATTAACCAGGCACTCTCCAACTTATTTACATTATTTTAAGTTCTAACACAGAACAATAATATGTGCTTTTACAGAGAAAATTTTAAGGAAATCCATTACATACCCAAAATTAGTAATGGGAAAATTGATATCCAAGAGAAACATGCGTGATGTTTTCCATTGCTATGGCCGAATATTTTGAGCTACCTCCCAAAAGGTTAAAAACACATTATGCATAATTTTCTTACAAAATTAATCAAAATAAATCATGTCGAAGCTAAGACAGCTGATCAAGGCATTTAATCATTGATTTTTTAAGTTTTCAAAACTTCTAAAAAAATTCGGTATTTTTTGTGAAATACCACCTGAAAACCCCGGGTACTTGTTTTGAATAGTAGTTAGTATCGTGTGGCTAAATTTATCTTTATTTACGAAGTTGGCTATAACTGCCATTAGGTAAGTAATACTCTTTCAAATAAGTAAAACTCTTTCAAATAAGCTTCGATTCATTACCGTGACAAAGTCGAAATACTGAGGGGCATAAGACTCGTCGACTGGTTCCAAGAAGGGCCAACCGTCTTCGTGACTCTTCAGTGTATCCAGAACTACAATGGGCATGACAGAGAAACATTTAAGTATGACAAAAGTATCAGCTGAGATAAGGGATACCTAGCTACTATGAGTTCAAAAATCACAATCCCAGGCTAGCAATAAACTTTATCACTCGATTGAGCCACAAAACGAATAATCAACTAGAAGTTCTTTCTTAGGTGGTGTTTATAAGGAAACGAACTAACTGTCCTGATAGGGCTGGCCTCCTTGGCCGAGATCTCGCCACTCCGTCAAATCCTTTAAAAAATTGGATTTCGTTTACATGAGAGGAGGACCAGTAATTTGCCATGTAAATACATTCAAGCAGGCTGTATCTATTGGGAGAGCTGAAAACATCGATGTACATATGCGCATTTGAGACTTTCTAGGGCCAGCCCTCCTCAAAGAGCGAGAAAATTTCCATGTAAAAGCGAGTTGAAGTCCAGCTCTCTTACAGGCGCTGGTCTTACCAAAAGAGCCGGCTCGCTTCCATGTAAACACCCCCTTAGTGCCAGTACCTTTGATCTTTGTCTCCTCACATTTTCTGCTACAGCCATCTTCCAGGCAAGCGTTCCTGAAACTGGTAGCATTAACGCTATTGTTTTTAAGAAAGACAGCAGCACGTGGTCACCTTTGGAGCTTGCACAGCCATTCCAAGAGCGTTACAAAAGGTCAAATCTCCAGCAGCAAATAACATGTTCGGCGGAGACACTTGCTAGGAACATGGCAGACGTGAGAAAATCACGACTTGTTGGACTTCAGGTTGACTATTCCCTCATGAAGCAACCTCAGCAGGCTAGCAGAGGCAACACTGCTGCCAAGCATAATCCTTTTGGTTCCAAATTTGTAATATTGCATGGGTTCCAAATTTGCAATTTTGAGAAGAGCTGGGCCCTTTTCACGCTATATTAAGACCCTGTAGCTGAATGTATTTTCTTCAAACATAAGAAACCGCCGAATATGAACGGTCGATAATCGGTACGTGACTTCACTGATAACATTCTGAGATATTTAAAGTTAATTCATCAGTAATATTCACGCCACTTTGAAAAATGGCGATAAATACTTAATTCTTCCTCAAGCCTTCGGTGACAAAAACATTAAGTCAAACCTTCTGAAAAAGTTAAAGCAAAACGTTCTGAAACTCACTTATTCATATAGTTCAATTTGAGTGTGTGAGAGCTGATGCAAAACTGGCTGATACAGACGCTAGTGTTTGTAAATGTGATACAGAACTTATTTTTATTTAGTTAGCTGTTTCACAGTACACAGTAAAAAATTAAACCTTTAATTTCTTTTGAATTTTCCTTATGAATCAATAATGAATTTTATAAGTATATACGTCGCAGGTCAATTTGTATTTCAAGTCAATCGATTTTAATGAATAAAATAAAAATAAAGCCCCTTTATTTATAATGAATAACCATATCAGCTAAACTACAATGTTCTCGCTAGAGATCCATTAAGGGCCATCCCTTGAGGTTCCGCTAGTGTTACTACAGAAAGAAACCGGAAAAGGCTGCTTTAATCTGAAAACTGCATGGATCCGGAATCGAACCCTAATTACAGAGGTGAGAGACATGTGCACTACCCCTGTGCCACCAACACCCCACTTGATCCAGGTCATTACGTTTCAAACTAAGTTATTTCGTTTGATCTTAGATCAAACTACTTCAATCTAGCTCAATTTAACAGCTAAAAAGCTATTTTCTACAGCTTCTTCTCTCTCTACGTATCCTTTCACCTTTCCTTTCCACTTATACTCTCTTCCTACAACAATTCTAGTGTTGAATTTTTAATTACCTCATCCTTACCCATCCCACTCCAAATCCCGCTCCGTGGGGAGTAACTTTAGTAGTAAATTGATCCAATCCATCTCCACTACACCGCACGGGTTTTGTTGCATTTGCTCGTCATGTTCTTTATTATATTACTTTCCCTAGGTCCTAGGCGACTGAATTAACTCTTTCCTGTCTGAGGACTTTCCCCTTGACGAGTAAAATCATCTGGCGTTAGCCAGAGTAAAATACTGGTCTCCATAGGTCACTGAGGACCACTACGGACAGGAAGGGGTTAAGGAGATAGGCGAGTGGATTTTGACGTAATTTAAGGCAGATTGTCTATGTGCCTAGGACAGTCTCTATTAAATGACGTCGCCACTAGGGTTTAGACTCCTTAAACATGCTGTCGGTTTGTACATCACCAGACGCTAAATTTAGCAGTTTTTGCTAGCTTCAACACAAGATATATTTAAAACAATAGCAGAAAATTGGATTCTGTGAGTGGAATTCTTAGGGACTGTTTACATGAATCCGGATTGACTTTCGATCCGGATTGAAATGTGAAGTCAATCCATGTTTACATGGGAAATAGGTTCAAGGATTCAAATTTACGCGGGAAATTTCAAATTTCAAGATGGCGGACATAAATATTATAGCAGCCCTTTTTTTCCCGTCGTTTCTGCTTTAGTACAGCTAAACATGTGAATGAAACTAATGATTTTGCGAAGAATTGTCTTAAAAAAAAGAAAAGTAGCCATGTTAGCTATGATAGCGAACACGGTCGCACGAAAACAAGACGACATATTAATGACGAGACGACCAAAAATACGTAGGTGTAAGGCTTTTAAAGCACCCAAAAACCGTTCAGTTTTCTCATCATTCCATTTCCAGCGTTCAGTATTCGACTGATAATTGTTGTTTTTCTTCGGTTTGGTACATGTCGCCGCCATTTTCGCTTATTTAGCTTATAAAATACGCATGCGTTGTTCGTCCTAGTCTCATTTCCCTAATCCCCAGTCGCACTTTTCATTCCAGAATGAGTCTCGATTCGTGTTTACATGGGATCAAAACCAAATTTCGACCCGGATTGAAATCTCGAATCGGAATGAAAATAGGATTGAACTCGATCCGGATCGAGTCGTAACTCATTCCGGATTCATGTAAACATGTAATAGGGTTTGTTTTGAAATGGAATGAGTTCATTCCGGATTGAAAGTCAATCCGGATTCATGTAAACAGCCCCTAATTTCTCAATCATTGTCTGTTAAACTCTATTCAATCGCAGTGTATAAATCAGCCTTACCTAACTGAAAAAAAACCCTAACCCCAAACACCAACTGAACAGGGTCTACCACCTAACATACACACTAACATCTACACTTAATTCAAACTTCAACGACACCAAAAGAAAATCCCTTATGAACATTATTATAATTTTTAAGCTACTACCCTTCACCGTTCACAGGTATGAAGTTCAAATAGCTGTGGAGTCCCCTTCGCTGATTAAGATTCAGCTATGATAACGCAGATAAAATCGACTCAACAAAGTATTAAAAATGGATTGACGTAGATTGATATTCCTGCGATTAATATTAAATGACTTAGGTTTAAATGTAATGATCCGAATTGACCTGAAATACAAATTTTCCTGCAACAGATACATTTACCGTTTAACGTTGGTCAATCCAACTGAAACACAATGTCGATTCGCACAAAGTTAACAAATGTTCGCCTACCTTTATACATTCCAGTAAACATATCAACATCCCCTTCAAACGCCCTGCAAGAAAAAAGAATAACTCCTCTTAAATAACTATTTTCTTTCATTTGATCAGCGTTAGCCACTTTGGAAAAGAAGTATAGCTTGAGAAACGAGGGACCGTTTGGGTCTTCACGGAACAACAACTTTCACAACTTTCAAAATCTGAAGAAACATCTGATGAATGAAAATAGTGAGACGCTTTGAACTTATGGCTGTTAAGTAATATGAAAACCATAATCTGGAGGCGATTTTGATGCAGCTATTCTGTTTAATTAGTAGTACTCACGAATTATTAAAGCAAGCACGACAGTAGGTTAACTTAACGGTCCATTTTCAACTAATATTCAAAACACCAAGCGAAATTCCAATGTTTCAGATCGAATAAAACGCGTACTACACGTTTTTTAAACAACTTCAAAAGCAGCTCTCTTTATACGCTAATTGACGAAGAAAGTTCAAGAATTAATGATTTCTAAGCCAAGAGAATTCCAAGAGAAAAACGAGCGTGTCTTTATGACGTAAAGATACGACACAGTTATGATTTTCCTTTGTGTTTTCCTCCTGCATTATTAATGAGATTTTGGAGTTAGATAAACTAGTTAAAATAATTGGAGTTTTTCCAGTAATTTTCACATATGACATTACCAGGTCTCCATCTCTTGCACATAAGCGCATGTCAATCACCGAAGTCGTAATCAAACATCAACTACCATTAATGTTACCGATGACGACCATCACTGAAGAAAACATTAACGTCCCTGGGAACTAATTTCATCACAAGTATAATCGTGGTAGTACTGACTTTGGGAACTACCAACATGATGCAAGGTAAGTTACAATCTAATACCCATAGTGGCTCCCTATTGTTTCGATGTTTACAGGATGCAATTAGTACGGTCTCTATTTACAGGCATTTCTATGTATTAAATAGTTTTAAGCTCGATATAAAGCGTATCTAACTGTAGAAAAAGTATGATAAACATGAGATATTTGTCGAATTGTGCAACTGTTGTTTTTTAAGATGGTAATAATAGCATTGGACCATCGGCATATTTTGGATTTCTTCGGCGAATTTTCCTGAAAGTAGGTATAAGGTTAGATATTCCGCTACAAAATGCAACATCAAAATATCAAGGTAGGTTGACAAGGTAGATTTTTTGCAATAGACTTGGTGGACTTTAAAAAATTCTGTCCCATAAAAAATTTTAAAACTTAGATATGTTGTTGAGCTTACTCTGTTTGTTTTAACTACCAAGTTTAAAAGAAATTCCCTGAAGCAAACATCCAAAAATATCATAATTGTAGTGAGGCGACGGCGGTGTCGTGATAGAATAACGATTCGACAAGATCGCTACCAACGCATGCGTACCCAGCCATATTTAGTTACCAGTCTCCTATTAAAAGGTAACCTAGGGAGCCTTCTTAAGCTCAACAACTTTAGATTAACTCCTCGGTTCCTGATTTAGTCACCAATGACTAATGCAAACTTTAGTATTTTACTCTGGCTAATGCCACACGATTTTACTCGTCAATTGGACTCGTCAATAGTTAACCCTTCTGGGTTCCCTATTGATCCAAAAATTATCTCACTAATCACTGTTTCGAGCTGCGAATACCGACCGGCATTTCTGCGCATCATTACGAACAGATCACCCTGTTTCAGCTCTTGATTTCATTATTCTTTCTTCTTGCTCTCCTTCCGGTTATGATTTCCCCATAAAAGAAAGGTTGCTCATTCAAACGCTCGATCCTACACACAGTTCCTACACACAGTGATCCTACACACAGAGTTCTAACATGGGCTCTCTATCCCTTATCCTTTGTTCTGACATCCCCATCTTCCTCGTCACCGCTGACCTCTCCTTTATTACTTGTAATTTTATTTAAGGAGATAGGTTTTAAACCCTTGTTAACCCTTTCCTGACAAAGGACTTTCCCCTTGACAAGTAAAATCGTCTGGCGTTAGCCAGAGTAAAATACTCTGGCGTTCGCGAGAGTAAAATACTCAAGTCTCCTTAGGTCCCTGAGGACCCATACCGCCAGGAAGGAGTTAACTGACCTGTAATGGTAACTTTATATCTAGTCTTTGCCATACTTGTGACAAAGATATTTTTAATAAATTTAAAGGCTTTTTTTACTATTAGAATTGTATTCTCGTTCGAAATTGCGCATGCTCCTCAAGCTTGTTAACTCAGAAACGTTCTCTGAGCCCCTACCGGGAATCGAACGCGTAACCTTCTGATCCCCGGGTGGGATACTCTAACCATCTAGCTACATGACTCAGATGGAGGAGCAAAGCTCACAATTTGTGCTGGTTCGTAGTTGACTTGTGTTGTCGAAGTTGACACGTGCTAACTGTAGTCTCGACAAGTCTTCTGTATTCTAGTTGTGTACAAAAAAGAGTCCCCGGCTGTTCAGTTTGACAATTCTTCCATCTCTTTTCCTGAAAGTTTGTTACTATCGAAAAAGCAGAAATATCGACTTTTTTATAACTGTAAGAATCAGATTGTCTTATATTGTTAAAAACGGATACCACCAACAACGATGACATAGTTTCACAAAATGGCACCTGACCTTAAACCATTTTTCGAAATAATATAGAGCTTTGGCTGCAAACCGAGCAGCTGTGGAATTTTACGAAAGCCACTTTACACATGATTATTTCCTTTCCAGTTGCAAAACAAGAGATAGACGCCAAATTATTTTTACTTTTACTTCTCGAGGTGGGCGCTAACAAAAAGTTTAAGGCTTAAAACCTTGTCAACAACAAATCGAAACGCTTTTGAAAAACGAAACTTCATCGGTCGTAAGTCGCCGATGAAGCTTTGTTTGGTTGGCGATCTCTGATTTTACGCTGGCAATTAGCCATCAGCCGACCATTATTTTGTGCCCTTATTCCAGTTTTGGAACTCGGTATTCCATCGAATTTATTATTCGTGTTCCGGAATAAGAATAATAACAAAAAGCCAGAGAGGATGAAGCCCTGGCAGTTTGACTTACTTATCAAGTTCGTCCAATTTGTTTTCATCCTTATCGCTTTTCTTCTCATCACCTTCATCATTCTTTTCCGACGCCGCCAAGAATTCTTCGGGAACATCACCGCCGTTTGCAGCAATTATCCACTGTCTCTCTTCTCTTAATCTGGCTCTTTCCGCTCGCTCTGCAAGAAAATAAGAAGTGAATACCTTGCTCAACGTACGGACGAAAAACCTCACCCCAACCACTCCCACCTCCATAACCTCCACCATAACCACCACTACCACTACCACCACCACCAACACCAACACCACCACTGCCATTAACATCGTGACCACCACTACTTCCACTAATACTACCACAACCACTTCCAGTACTTCCACCATAATCACCACTATAACTATCACTACCACTACCCCTCCCACCAATCCTACCACAACTACCTCCATAACCTCCATCATAACCACCACCATAACCATCACTACCACCACCCCTCCCACCAATCCTACCACAGCCACCTCCATAACCTCCAACATGACCATCACCACCACTCCCACTACCTCCACCCATACCCCACCACTCCCACAACTACTGCTCCTTTACCTCGACCATAATCACTACCATAAACTATCACTACCACTACCACCACCGCCACCACTGCCAATACCATCACGACCACTACCGTAACTATTACCATGAGTCTCTCATCATCGCTATCACTGTCCCTGTTTTTATCCCTGTCTCTGTTGATCACCATCGTCGTCATTATCATCACTATTCAGCCATTAAAAATGATCAACCAACCTCGTTGTCGTTTCTCTGCTTGAATCTGTCGTTCTTTTTCTCGAGCTTCAGCTTCTTGCTTTTTTATTTCCGCCAGTCGTTCTTTTTGCTGTTGTCTTTCCAGTTCCGCCATTTTGTCTTCCTCCTCTTTCTGCTGAGCTTTTATCGCAATTCGGTCGGAAGATCTCCTGGGCGCCATATCCGCCAACTTTTTACGCAGTGCCTTGTCCTGGAATGTTCATTCAACCTGCTGTGAGTAATATCCAACAATAGGAGGTAACCCTAACGCTAGCCCCCATCCCAATCCCTAAACCCCGTCCCAATGTCCCTCTCTATCCGACTCCACCCCCAACTCTTACCCTAACTCCATTTCCAAAACTGAATCTTACCCAACTCCCAACCCTACATCTATGTCTGCACCAACGTCTGTATCTCAATTAATTAAGTACTTTTCAGAGCACTTCAGCCAACGCAAAAGCGGTATAGGAGCTTTGGGAAAAACAATTCGGATTTTTGAGACTCTGACTGCAAAATAACCTACCGCAGACCAGCGCCTTCTCGTATTGAATATTTAATGGCAGCAGTCAAATTCATCCATATTAAATGAAGGTACCTGCTAGATACACCATTTCTAGTTTATGGAAATATCGATAAAATTGGGCTCAGTTAAGTTGATAAGGACATTTTTTCCAATAACGATGCCAGTGAATCTTTTCCGACCCTAAAAGAAATTTTGTACCGTCCCTGAACTTTTTCGCTTTCTTACCTACCTTTACTTCCAACATCCTAGCAATTTCCGCCAAAAAGTCAACGGTGAGAGTCTGGTGCAGATTCTTCTCATCTTTATTCTTACTATTGCTGAAAGTCTCCGCGAGTTTTTCCCATTCTTCTTTAGTGGAGCACACAAGTGACCATGTTCTCCTCGGTTCCTCTTCACCACGGCTATCCCTCTCTTGCTCTTCTTCTTCCTCTTCTTCCTCGTCAACTCTTTCGTCCTCTAGTTCGCTCAAACTTTCAGACTCGCTAACCAAAAGAAAGAATCGAAGTAATTATGCTTTGCTGATACCAGTAAAGTTTTAATTGTATAAGGATGAGCGTATCTATGCAAAATGTATCTTTCACACTTTTTCCTTTCGAGTTTTAAGCACTCAAGCACTAAAATGAGAGAATTAAAGCTCGACAGATGAACCCAAACGTGTTATGAACTTTTTTCAGGCAGGGTCGGCAAATGCGATGAGAAAAATAGCTTACGTCTTAATGACCGACAATGCACCGTAATTAAGGGTATAATGAACTCTGAACATCTCTTCTTAAAAGCATCTTCCACAATATCGGTGATTTCATGCAACAGCCATCTTTGAACCACAAGCGATAGCCGGAAGAGTTGAGTTTTGCACGACGTATTCTTTTATAAGATATATCGTTCAAACCATGGTCAATCGAGATACATTCTCTGGCAACGTAGCAAACTTCATAGCAGTTAAATATGAGTTGCGATTTATAAATATGATTTGTTTTACGTTTATTAATAAAGTACAGCACGGTTGCACGGTTGAACTTACATACTGCTATTGGCTGACTGCTTCTTTATACCAAAAGCACAATGTGTTCAGTGAATGCGAAATTTGTTGAAAGGTTATCCTTTCAACAAATACCCTCTGACTTGGGCTCTCTGTTATACTCTGTATTTAATTATTAGTCACCGAAGTTGAGGTGAATTGCTAGGCTGGTCGTGACGTCACGGAGGCCATATTGGTTAGCACGTACAAGAGAATTTTGTATTGGATGCTATCGCACTGAACTCTATAATAGACTGGAAGGCTGACTCCAGTCAATGACTTAATCTAAAAGTGAAGCCAAAAATGGCCGACATGGAGCGCAGTTGGTCGTTTCCCCCAAGCCCACACGCATATTTGGTCGTTAGTGTTTAGTCCTCTTACAATAATTTACACGGGGTTTCCGGGGGTCACTGGACAACATGGGAGTTTTAGTCTTCAACCCCTCGAGAGAAAAATGTGGTCGTCGAAACCCCTGAAAATCCATTTCTTAGATGGAGACCTTACTCCCTGGAAATCATAATACGTATTGGGTGTCCAGGGGGTTAGCTCCAGGTTCCCGTTTGGGTTAATGTTAGAGTTATTGTTTGACTAATTAATTAACTTAATTAAAGTGACCGCGTGAGGGACTGAGGGAAATGATCAGAAAGGCCCCATGTCGGCCATTTTTGGCTTCACTTTTTGTGTGGCAGTCAGCCTTCCAGTCTATTACAGAGTTCAATGTCTATCGTAGCTACCAACAAACATGGCCGTCATGCCTTTGTCCTCCAAATCTCAGGTAATTGACTGCAAAACTACCAACATTACTGGATATCTACCACTTTTCAATGAAACGGGGGTGAACAATAGTTTCAGTGCATACTACATAACTGGAAAATGGTTAAAAGACAGTGGGAAAAGGTTTAGTTTTTAGATCCAGCGTAGCTCAAATGACGATTACACACTTCTTAGAACAACTAGAGGACGTTCGTCAAGCTCGTTTCTTCAGAAAAACGATTTCTGAGCCCTAGACGGGAATCGAACCCGCAACCTTCTGATGACCGGTGAGACGCTCTAACCATTGAGCCATTACGACTCAGATGGCGAGCAAGGCTGCAGGTTCATCGTATGTACTGCCTAAGCGGAAGTCACGATATGACAACTAGAGGACGTTCGTCGAACGTCTCTAGTCTCTTTACAAAGCTCCCACATGAGCAGGCTTACTGTTCAGTGTTTAAGTAGACACTTCTTGTTGTAGAAACTTCCACTTCGCTTTCTCACCGACAATTAAACATTTGGTGTTGAAACCATTTTGCAAAAAACGTTTCCTTCAAAATTCACTTCCATTTTATATTTAAAAAAAATCCATTTTAATTGGTAATTTTTAAAATGATTAACATTTGCGTAAACAAAATTTTTATCCTGAATTTTTAGAAAGCATTTTTGACCTGTAAAATTATAAATAGTTAAACAGTAAATACTTCCAGACTAAACTTAGTGGTCTTTTTAGAGTTGTCTGGTACGGTGGTTTTCTTTATGGACCGAATTTCTGCTTCAGTCACCGAAGCAAAACGGGAAGCCATTTTGTTTTGCACAGAGGCGAATAGCAAAGAGACATCCAGAGTTTCAGTAGCTATCAGATCCCACGTAAAGCAATATCCACTTGGGCAGTATATACTAATGACATATCCAGTATCCGGAGTTGAGAGTCAAGAGCTCCAGAAATAACATTTAGTTACAACATTCAGGTGAACTACCTTGAAGTCTCAGATTCCGACTCAGAACTGAAACGTTTTTTCTTTCCTTTCTTTTTTTTCTTTAGTTTTTTCTTTTTCCTTTTCTTTAGTCGCTGTTTCTTGATTTTCTCTTCTCCAACTTTCTCTCGTCTTTCCACGTACTCCTTATACAACCTCGTGCCGTAGAAGTACCAGTACACGTTGTAGGCAGAATCGCGGCCCAACGGTTCAACGCGAAGACTGTCCGCCTCCATTCCCTGGGATATAAAAACATCACTAACCAAAACTTGAACTGACAATTCTAACACTGAAATATGCAATTGCGCTGACGTCAGTTTAATACGGCCTGGACTAAGGTCAATTTCGTTCCCAAGCTACGTCAGTTTAATACGGCCTGGACTAAGGTCAATTTCGTTCCCAAGCTACGTCAGTTTAATACGGCCTGGTCTAAGGTCAATTTCGTTCCCAAGCTACGTTAGTTTAATACGGCCTGGACTAAGGTCAATTTCGTTCCCAAGCTACGTCAGTTTAATACGGCCTGGAATAAGGTCAATTTCGTTCCCAAGCTACGCAAGAAACGCCTGAGGAGCACATGACAAAATTTCTCCACTTAATTCGAAAATTTTACCGCCGCTGTAACCACTATACAAACTAACGCCCTCCATGGAACTATTCAAAAACTTTGACGCATGAAACCCTCACTGCCGGTAGAATTTACCAAATATATCAAAAAAATTTTTCTGACAACGTTCGTTCTTTGCTAGGGTGTTTCTCAGACTCAACATCACCCCTAGAACGTCCTTGAGACGATGGCAACCTGGTGACACACGTCGCCATTACCTTGTGGAACGTTTACGATGTATTTTCATGCGTATACTTACAGGCATTGGATATACTTTCAAGAACAGGGCATACTGGTAATTACAAGCCATGCGTACCTTACAAGCAGTGGTATAACGAACTTACAAGTAGTCAGATTCTTAATGCTGAACGCAAACTTAGTTCATGTGGGAGCTTGGTAAATCTCAGACGACTAGTGGACGTTCGTCAAGCTCGTTCTCTCAGAAAAACGATTTCTGAGCCCCAGATGGGAATCGAACCCGCAACCTTCTGATGACCGGTGAGACGCTCTAACCACTGAGCTATAACGACTCAGATGGTGAGCTAGGGTGTAGGTTCGTCATATGTACTGCCCAAGCGGATGTCACGATATGATAATAATAGAAGTAACGATATGATTATCATATCGTGACTTCCGCTTAGGAAGTACATAAGACGAACCTGCACCGTAGCTTACTACCTGAGTCGTGGTAGCTCAATGGTTAGAGCGTCTCACCGGTCATCGGAAGGTTGCGGCTTCGATTCCCGTCTAGGGCTCAGAAATCGTTTTTCTGGGAAAACGAGCTTGACGAACCTCCACTAGTCGTCTAAGTAGTCAGATTGGTCATCAATGACCGCAGGGGCTCCTTAGGAAGCAGTGGGTTACATTTCTAGGTATTACTTTCGCATCTTTTCAGGTGGTTATAAAAAGTAAGATGTAGTTTGCAAAGTGATATCGTAAGGATTTTTAACAGGACGGTAACGCTTTCACGGTATAATAATTGTTACAGTCAAGCAAACCTTGAGATGCTCAGAGACATCGTCCACATCCAGTCGCCAGTCGCACAAACCATGAAGAATTTCAACTTTTTCTCGAATGGAAAGATGCCTGTTAATAATAATAACAATAATAACAACAATATTATTATCCTTCCCATTTGCCTTGCTTGCAAAGAAGAGGGAAAGACACCAGTGCTACAACGTCCCTTTGGGAAACATTAACAGACACTTAATATGGGTGCTACTAAACTGCATACTGCATTTTCCATAGAATATGTTTTACGTATGCATAGCATATGTTTTCATATCGAACTCTTTTTTTTCATTTACAGTTGTATGTTGATTGTCATTTATAATCATTTGCATGGGTAATTGAAAAAAGTTAATAAAAAAAAAAACCCGAACCGACCTACCCTACCTAAGTCTTTTACGAAAGGAAATAGGAAACACACATATTTTTTTATTTCGCCTAACAGCAACAACAACAACAACAACCATAATAATAATAATAATAATAGCCTTTATTTAAATATTAAGTCCACTTCGCAATCGAAATTAATGTACTCTTCTGTGGAGCCGTGCTAACGACCTAGGAACACGTATCTACATATATTGATATCATTATTCTAAGCTATCTTAAATACAGCAAAGAAATGAATATTAAAAATACGGCAATGGAACCACTATATGTGATTCTAAAAAGTTCCTTGACTAGTTTCATTTATCAGTGATTTAAGTTTAAAAAGTAACTGTGCACTAGTAGCCTCCTGAGATGAACTATTCCAAAGGACAGCTCCTCCACACGAAGAGCTTCTTTTAAGAAAAGGGAACAAAAAAGTTCTTATTACACCGCGTAAATTATGTTCGTGTACTGAGCCTGTGAGAATGGCTTTGCTTGAAAGATAATCAGGGACCATGTATTTGCTGTTTGAAACATCAGTGTTTTAAATTGCTTGGAGCGCCTTTCTTTTAACTTAGTGGACGTGTCTGCTTTCGTTCATACTGGATCATTGTAAGATAGGTCAGCTCATTGTAAGATAGGTCAGATGTCTTTGACTTGGACGGAGATTTGCGAGCACTTTGTTCGCAAGCTACGTCTTGAAATAACTATGCCCGGTGTCTTTCATAAGATTTAAGCTTTAATCAACGAAAGTACAAGAAGCCAACTCACGATTCTCTCTTTTGACATCACGTTTTCTACCTTTCGCATTCTTAAGATTGTGCCTTTTCTATTACTGTTCATAATTATTGAAAATTACAGTAAAGGTAAACCAGGAATAATGTTTACCAATTCATTCAAGCGGTGAAAGCAAGTCGTTTTCAAAAGGAATTCAGGAAATGGTTTTGTAGCTGCTCCGAAAAAACAGTTGACATGCTATCATGGCCACGCTCCGCATGCTCCTTCGGGGCCTGTAGTAAGGCAACATCAGGAGGACTTTGACCATTTCCTATTCAGCAAGTCCAAGTTTCTTTGCGAAATAGGGCGAAAACAGTTGCTAATAGAATACTGTAAATGAAAGACCTCCCACAAAAAGCATAGGGGATGTGCCCCCCCAAACCCAATTTCAAGTTACGCCTCTGTTTTGTTCATATGATCAATGGGTTCGATATTCATAAATTCACCCAAGAGGTTTGAAATGTTAAAATGTTTCTTTGGTGAGAGAAAAAAATTTTTTTCTGTGTTCTGAGAATAAAGATTTTTCTGTGTTCCAAAGATTTATGGTAAAACAATTCTCGAATTTTGACCACCCAGTACCTAGGTTTACCGGTACAATGGTTCTAGTCTTCATAATTAGCCCCAGCTGTCAAGTTCAGCAAATGAAAGGCTTTGACCTAATATATAACTCTGATATATCATTCAAAAGTTGAGGAGAATATTTGTATTTTAACCCATAAAGGGCCAACAGACACTCTAGCATTTTACTCTGGCTAATTGCAGACAATTTTACTCATGACAGGGATGAGTTCTGGGTGTTAAAGGATTAAAGTCTTCAAAATGCTCCAAAAATGTATTTACTGATAATTCTATATTCAAAAATGTATTTACTGATAACTCTAAATTAAAAAAATTCAAGTTAATTTTTTATACAGCATGTAAATACACTTTAAAATGCGCCAAAAATGTATGGGTACTTACTGGATATTCAATATTGAACAATTCAGGTCAATTTTTCTATATTACACTCTTGAAAATGATCCAAAAGTGTTTGGGTACTTACTGGATATTCAATATTGAACAATTCAGGACAATTTTTCTATATTATACTCTTGAAAATGCTTTGAAAATGCTCCAAAAATGTTTGGGTACTTACTGGATATTTAATATTGAACAATTCAGAACAAACTCAGGGTAAGTTTTGGTATTCTAGACCCTTGAAAATGCTCTAAAAATGTGTTTACTGATTATTCTACATGTATGTTGATCTGCAAACAGTACTGACATGTACAGTGTTTATCACCTAGTGAGAGTAGACAGCTCTTGCTGTAGCATGCAATTGCTTGGTGACATTGGTAATTTGCTCTGATTCCTACAGTAGGTAAATGGGGTGATCGACGTAATTTGGGAATAATTAAGTACTATTTTCAAATTTGTGCATATTGCATAATTTATTTGCAAGTAAACATGTCCCAAATTGTTGGCTTGAAAAAATAGTGCTACAAGATTCTTTTCTTCATGTTAACATACAGCACAATAAGACAATCATCAGGTATGATTTTTCTGATATCTGCAATAATCCAGTGCCTTTTAGATGGATGCCTCCATTCCAAGTTTTTTGAAATACATGTGTTAGCACTGTAGTTCTTCAGTTTTTTAGCTTACATTTAGCTTAGGTTTAATATTTGTAGGTACCCTAGTCAAGACTATAGAACTCAACTCAATTCATGACTACCGGTATAAGAATTCCAAAAGTGTGGTTGAGAGATGTAAGCTTCCCACACAGCATTCTGAACACACTCCACACTTAGTGGAACGAACGTCCACTAGTCATCTGATATTTACCAAGCTCCCACATGAACCAACTTTGTGTTCAGCATTACCTAAGTATTTCCATCATTATCATATTGTGACTTCCACTTAGGCAGTATATATGATGAACCTGCACTCTAGTTCGCCATCTGAGTTGTGGTAGCTCAATGGTTAAAACATCTCACCAGTCATCAGTTGGTTGCAGGTTTGATTCCTGTCTAGGGCTCAGAAATTGTTTTTCTGAGATACAAACAAGCTTGAAGAATGTCCGCTAGTCACCAAAAAGTTCAATGTTTTGTTTCTTACAGTACCTAATACCACACAAGTCCATTCTACTTTTCGAAGGCTGTCATTTAAGACTGTACAACATCAAATGTGTGCATTAAGTAAATGGTTTGAGCCAGGGAGTATCATTAGATGTTTGACAAAGTTGACTTTCCAGGGTAGTGTAGTCTTGAGAAAGATCCTAGGCGTTGGTGAAAGTGCCCAACATTTTCAAGGCCCACCAATACCTACTGTACAGTCTTTCTCAAGACTACACTAACCTGGACAATCAACTTTCACAAACATTTAATGCATGTATTATGTAATATTTAACAAATGAGTAGGATTTTTATGAGATCTAAAACATGAGGAGACAGCCAAGTGTTTTGGGTCTGATAAAACATGTGCTACAAGTTTTTTGAATGGCTTCAAAAATGAATCCCTCAGCACACTAATTCGTGAAGAAAGTATGAAAATTAATGTTTTTTCAGCCAAGAAAATTTGACAAGAAAATGAGGGTGTCTTTATCACATATAAAAATATGATACAATTACAATTTTTGTTTGTATTTCCTCAGGAATTTTTAATGAATTTCTGGAGTGTACAAGATGATTAAAATATTTAGAGCAAAACTCTAAACAGTTAAACACAGATGTACATGTATACAATCATTATCAACCCATGTCTTAACTGTGCAATAAGATCATTTTACCATTGCAAATTCCTCAAGATTATTTGTTTACGACAGACAAGAGCAAGCTATTGGAACTAAATAGTACATAAAAATGTAAATTTCAAGGAATTAGTTTGTCTAAATGGGGAGTCAAATCATGTGACATTGTCTGAGTAAAAAGAATCACATAAAATGTTGGATTGTGAAATTGATCAAATACCAATTTAGATCACTTAATACTACTGCTAACAAAATTGTAAGGCTTGCAATTTGGACATCTGCAGGATCAGCCAAACTGTGAAGGGAATACAGTACAACACCCTAAAAACAACCTCTTCCAGTCATGAACAAAGAAAGGGACAAGAGCTTTTAACGATACCAGCAATATCACAATGCCAATTATATATCATGATTTTATAATTATTATTCAAATTTTTCCTTTATATTTCTATTATTTGCTTTTGTCTGTTTTCTCTAACTTTGACTAACAGCTGCATCACTCAAAAATATATACAAAACAAATTAGGTGATAGGTTTATCATCAGTCAATCTATTTGGATTAGCTCATTATAACTATCACTTCACCTTTCCTTAAATTAACAAATGTTGACACAAAATCCTCAGAAACTTGTTCAGATATCTGAATTTGATGTTTAATTGTCCTCAAAACTTCACATTCCTTACAACATCCAAATTGGGAGCACTGGTTGCCAAATGTGGAGGTTTCAACTAAATGTCACCCACTTAAAAAATACTTCTTCAACACCTGGGCTGGTTCTTTACATGTGGCTTGTGTTCTGCATTTGGAAAACTATTGCATATTTTTATGTGCCATTTCCATCTGATGAGTAAGCAGCAGAATCCCTTAAAAGTCCTACTTAACTAGTTAATCTACACATATTTTACACTTGAAAATAGAGCAAAGGGTAACACAATTTATTTGTTTTAATTGGATTTTAACACTGTCAACTTGACCAATGTCTATCAACAACAACTGACTCATTCTTTAACTACTAGATTGGAGATAATTGATTTTAAAGTTTCATTCTGGCTAATACCATAAAATTGATCAACTACTGTAATAGGAAAACACCAGTTGGCATCTAAGGGGTTGTCCATCTGACTCCTTAAAGAACAACAAATGTTGGAAACTTATACATATAGCTTCTGATGATGCTGCACCATGAAAAAAACCTAAAGCTTTAATAACAATTTTTACAGTAACAATTGGGTGCATTTGCAATTGGGGAAGAAGAATAAGTCCATTCTTCCCTTCACCAACTTGAACAAATGTTTGCTTTAAAAAAATATTCTGGTAATGTCAGATCATTTTATTTTGCAGAGATATAACTCCAGCTAGTCTCACAGGGCCGAGATCAATTGCCATGTCTGATAAAGGACTTTAAATGCATATAATTTTATCTTTAAAGAAATTTTTTTAATCTTACAAATGCTCTGCCAGTTGACAACAAATGAAAGTACATGCTGCAATGCAAATTAAAGTAAATGGTTTGAACCTGGGAAAATCATGACATGTTTGTGGAAGTTGATCATCCAGGTTAGTGTAGTCTTAAGAAAGACTGTTGGTAGAAGTGACTGATGTTTCGACAGCCTTAGCAGCTTTCATCTTCAGAGTCAAAAGGGAGATGAAAGCCACTAAGGCCATCAGAACATCAGTCACGCTGGACGATCAACTTCCACAAGCATGCCACATTCACATTTTTATATGTTAACTACCAAACTCTAGTGTATTTACATTTTTAGTAACAATATACATATAATTGATACAAAGCAAGTATGGAATTTAAATTTTTAAAAGCAGGTATAACAGACATAATAGTACAGTATACAGTAAATGTACCAAATGCACAAATTTTGGGAATACCTGTCCAGTGCACCATCATCGTACATAATGGAGAATCTATATAGTTGTGGTAACTGAGCAGTTTTTTGTACAAAGAAAAGACAATCAATATCATGTTTTCCTTTCCTAAATACCTATAATAAGCATTTAACTCAAGGTAATCAGCATGATATTCTTTGTGTACACCGAAATCTTGTCATCTCAAGAGGAATATCAAAGCCTAGCAAAAAATGGTATCAAGCCTGACTCAATGGCTTTTGCAAAGATATTTTGCAGGGCTTTAATATTCCTCTTGATGACATCAAATCGGACACAGAAGTGTCTGACTCCATGGCTTTCATAAAGATATTTTGCTGGGCTTTAATATTCCTCTTGAGATTACATTTTCCACCTGGTCAATCCATAGCTGATGTTTTGAAAAAATCTTGTCACTTCTTAAGATTTGAAAATTTAGCCAATTTTTGACCCCACTCACTAGATAAATAACATAAGAATTTGCCCCATGAACTAGAATATGAATTACATTGTTTTCTGGGGGTAGGCCACATGGTTAACTCAATGGCAAACATTTCTGAAATTTGCTAAATGTTGTTTTACCCACTCTATGATATTTTCTGAATGAAACTATGCTTCAGTGTAAAGGATTTCTTTAATAAGTTAAATATATCAACATATTTTATGCTAAAGCTTTAACATCCTGCACTTAAAAACTGTCACTTGTGTAAACTATACATTTATTTAAGCTCAAATTTACCTCATAGTTTCAATTAGTCAAGTTTTGGGGGTTGTTTTCACCTGATTTTTAACACATGTACCAAACTAGGCTTACATACAATTCTTAGATTTAGGCCTGAAATAATTATTTAGCTTAATGACTTGACAAGCCAAGTTAATCCAAAGCTACTTGAACTCTGGCACTGAAAATTACAGGAAGTTGCTTAATCTGTTTGTATTAAGTGTTCTGTCATGTGAGAAAAATCTTGATAAAATTTTGAATTACTACTGTACCGTGCTTATTACAAATCTCAGACTTCAAATTGCAGTCAAATGACACAGACTGTAGTGAATAGCCTGCAGCATCACACATGGGCAATATAAACAAATACTGGTATGTACACCAAACCTATTTATTTGGCAACTCAGTCCACTATTTTTAAAATATGTGCTGGCAGATTACAGTTACAGTAAGTCCCTACAAGCTAAAGTTATGACGAACACCACTTCTACTGAGAATATCTCATGCTAAAGCTATCACAAGTAATTATTTATACAGTCAAGGTCGATAAGGTCAATGTTTACCAGCACAAATACTTCTACAATCCATTACAAAAACAGGAAAAGGTTACCGGTGTTGTTTGGCTAGTAAACAGCATGTATGCAGACTAAACTTTGACTATTAAAATAAGCAAACATTGAATACCAACTTCGAACGCCACAGGTTCGAATAAAGCTTAAGTTGCAGATACAAATACTGTTGGTTATAGTCGGTCAACCTAAGAATTATTTAATTGATTTTTATCCATTCCTCAATTAAAACATTGATAAACAAAGTTCGAGAAAGCCCAGTTGCGGGCAGCGCTTTTGCCAAAACAGGGACTAACTTCCTGGCAAATTAAACGTTCATTTAAGCTTACATTACCTTGGAATATGCCTTTATTAACTTGTTGGCACAATCGCAGTCTAAGCTGTTATGTTTCGACCCCATGGGGCTTGAATGAACAGCTTTAATGCTACTTATATTACAGATCAACAGAGCGTAAAATGTGAAGTCACTGGTCTAAAGCTCTCAAAGGTGCATTGCCTGTGTCACCAGGCAATGAAACACACTTGTGGTGAAATACGATCGTGGATGCAGAGATTCAACGCGTACAGTATGGCATAAGTTTGCTTTGAAAACACGAGCCATTAGTTTATCCTTAATAGCATCAAGCTTCTTTGCGTATTGAGTATCATGATCAGATGAGAGTCAACTGTCTTGTCGCCTGAAGCTCAAAGGATATTCCTTTTCGAAAAACAGTTTAAGGATTTAACACAAAGGGGACCATTCAGACATGACGGGGCAGGAGCCGGAGATTAACCTATCAGTCCCCAAGCGGACATGCGGTAGCATTTTTAACTAAGTTCTACCAATTTTACCTGTATGCTGTCGTCTCAAGGGGGTTTTTCCGCTTCAAGTCTTCAACCCAACGAACTTTCAAGACCTCTGAGAGATAAGGTTCGAAGTTATCGGCGCTGAAATTGAGAGGGAATGACAGTGTAAAAAGGTTTGATAGTCGGAACTCGCTTCTTCTCACGTTGAATGAGAAGTAATAACTCGCCAACTGTCCCAGACAAAACCCAGTTATCACTTTAAACGCGACACCAAATCGCAGGGGAAATTCTGGGCACTTTCCTCGCTACATCAACAAATCTTAACACGAATGACATTTGGTTCACTTAAGAAGAAAAACTGTAAACCTTACATCAAAGACAAAAGATAGTAAGGCCATGGACGCAGTAACCACGGCATTTCTCCTCGTAAGAGAAAAGGTTGAAATCGATATTAAAAATTCTTCCATATTAGACATCTTTACGTGGGCTGACATTATAATGGTTTACACATTTTTAGACATAAGCAAAAATACAAATTTAAAATGTGTCGCAGTCAGGAAGGAATAAACTGTTTATTTACAAAACAGGCGTTAGATTCTGAATTTCTTCAGATCTGTTCATATAAAATAAGCAGGCATGTCATTGCTCAAAACACGTCCAATAGAAATGAGTAATCCAGAACGCGGAGGGTATAAATCGTTCCAAAATACTTACATCTAAAATTCAATTAAAACAATAAACATTTATTCTTTTCCTTCAAAAGTGGTGAAATATTTCCGCAAAGCAGAACAATAGCCTGAACTTTCAGATTTTACTCATTGAAGCTCACACTCCAAAGTCAAGCATTACAATTCAATATCTCTTTCAATGCCAATTAGCACAAACTACTAACCATAGAGACCTCGGAAAATGTTGAACAACATTATGAAACTTGAAAGTAGTATCTAGATGTCTTTCAATTTGAGAGCGATCAATATGAAGTTTATATTGTCGACGAATTTCAATTAAACACAAAAAAAGTTTGACGTTAAACAAGCTACTTAGCAGTTTCTGGAGTTGCATCAGTTTGCTCCCAAGACAACTAGTTGAAAATTAAACACGGGAATTGACTTACTTTATGTCGGCTTTCTTGCTAAATAACCCTCGTAGTAAACGAGCGTGTAGATCGGCCAGGAATCGGCTGTCTTCTTCGCCACCTGAAATCATCAACGCATCCTCGAGATCCTAAACAAATTATCCAAACAGAGATCATGAATTCAAATGACTCAGCGACGCTTGTAAGAGAACTAGCCATGAAATCGACAACATCGTGTCGATTTCAAGTCTGGTTATGTAGATTTCTTCAGCGTTCAACGAGACCTGACAGCACGCGATGACCCAAGTGTTAGGATTGCGGCTGAACCGGCCTTTATTCACTTCACGCGGTACCGGAAAAATGTGGTAAATACTTTCAAAGATCTCCCAAAGCTGGAACATCCTGGAAAACTCACCTCGATTTCAAAATCTGTTAATCCGAAAGCAGACCGAAATAGCGAACAGAAATGGGCAATGCTTGGCACTTGCCACCAAGACCGAATTTCTGCAAAATAAAAACAGTTCAGCGACTAAACCAGAGCTTGATACGACCTTGAAATGTCGAGTCAATAACTCCACGAAATGAATAGAAATTACAGAGAATAACAAAGATTATACGTTACCGTCCATTCGAACCAAGAGTCATAAAAGACGAAACAATAACGAGATGCGAGAGACGTCCATGAACATCCGGGATCTTATCTTTAAGTCTTGCTTCAAGAATATGAATTCTGTAAATTCGTTTCCAGGGATTTTTTCAAGTGAAGTAATTAGCGAAAAGTCGAAGCTGACACTGCAAAAAGATTAGGGAATTGTGCCCTTAATTTTCGGGATATGATCAAGCGTGGAAGACGCAATACATTATAAAAATTTTCGACGAAAAATGACATATATTTTTGTGAACTCAGATTAAACTACAGCCAGGCAGAGACTCGCAAAGTTTTTCCATGCGCGCCAAATAATTTACTCTCCGACTTCAAGCGGTCAGTTATTCCATTTTAAGTTGTTGATTCAGTCATTAAAAAGGTATTAAATTCTGCGAATGATGGGGGTCGAGCGATGGTTTATTTTCAAAAATTTCACTCGAATTGTGTGTGGGACATAGGCCGACATATTGGAAGATGAACACAAATGCTGTTCATGAGGGAATTTGGAGTATATCAGACGACCAACGAACGTTCGTCAAACTGATTATCTCAGAAAAGAAATTTCGGAGCCCCAACGTTTGTTGGTCATCTGATATACCAACATAATTTATAGTTTTAATAATTCACAAGGGAAGCAGACGAGAAAATTATGGTTCTGCCATACCTATTAGGCCAGACTATACTTATTTGTTAGTTTAGTTTATTTTATTTAGTTTATTTAGACCATCCTTCCAGTGACGGGGTTCTGGAGGCCCAATCAACTTTAAGAACAACTGGTATACAGTGGCATTACTATAGAGGGAATCTCATCCCGACCTTCCAGACAACCATCACCAGACACCTTAGTGAAAAAAGATGGAAGTCACTGTTGAGCCGACTTAGAAAGGATCCGGAAAGGCTTGAAGAATATGACAATATCATATAAGAGCAAGTGAGACACGGAATTGTGGAAGTTGCGGATGATTCTTGCCAAGAAAAGTGCAGGGGGCAAACTTTCGTGGAAGGGCACGTACAAAAGTTTTAACATGTAGAAACGACGGCAGATTTGACAGTCTGTGCATTTTCCCCGAAATTTTTTGAAACAAAATATCAAGATCTTGAATCGAATTCTTACCAGTACATCTCGTCATTTTTAACAAATATTTCGTTTATTTTTTGTACAAGTTTTATACAATACTCTTTAGACTTGAAGGGCACTTTCGCCCCCCTTGCCCCCGCTAGCAAAAGGCAGTGGCGTAGGAACCGTAGCGGCCATCGCCGCTACACTTTTTCGGCCAAAAAGCCTCGTCCCCACACACTGAGAGGCCTGGGGACGAGGCCAGTCCTATACATGTACATGCACCGATACGGATTACGCATGCGCACGCTAACATGCACGTGTATTCCTCAAGGTGTTAGT
>JBAHVQ010000457.1:240299-253267 GCA_036872915.1 Nanipora kamurai | reverse complement strand
TCATCAGAAGGTTGTGGGTTCGATTCCCGCCTAGGGCTCAGAAATCGTTTTTCTGAGGAAACGAGCTTGACGAACGTGCCCTGTTGTTCTGAATTACGACTCTCAATATGACAAGTATCCTTCAATGATACATTGGTAGAATTACGATAGTTTAGTGTTGGTACTAAGCAATTACGTCGCTGCGCCATTCCTTGTTACGCATTGCGCAATTGAATAATTGGCTTCAACCCGTCGATAAACTTCGACGTGAAAAGCTAAAAAAGTGTGGAAACTGCGGAAACTAAGAACAGGAAATGATGATGTTTCGAGAGAAACTTTTCGTCGAAGTTGAACGGCAATACGTTTCACTACCACGAACGGCCTTTGCTCGAAACGTCATCGTTCCCTGCCCAACGTTTCGTCAATTCCCTAACCCTTTTGGCTTTTTATACGTCACTCGACACTGCCTACACTACAATAATCTTTTATATCATTGTTTGTAACATCCTTTTTTTTGCCATGTTGCCGTTGTAACTGCCTGTTTGGTTGTGACTTGATCGCCCGTCTGTTGTTTCAGGCGCAGTTGATGATGTAACTCTTTAATAAGTTAAATAATGTTTGGACTGTTTGCCTTTTTCAGATTTCACGGAAAGAGATGCAGTAGATGATGCCATTGATATTGGCGACACCAAAGTAGCTTTGCAATTAATGCGAGATAAAGCAGAAAATTACCAAAAGCGTCTTTTGCGTCACGTTTTCAGGTAATCGTTCTCCAAACAAGGTTATTCAAACACTGTGAATGTTTTGAGCAGTTTTAAAGCCAAATTGACCTTAATATAATACTGTAAGGGATCATGGAGTTGGTAACCAATACAATTCCTCACTCTTGGTTTCAAAAGTGTCCACTTTTTTTCAAAAAAATCCCCGATCTTAGCGGAGTGATGTACTGATCACCACACTTAAATTTGAGCTTGAAGTCTGGGTTTAATCCTTCGGCAGACCAGTGGTGAAATAATTAAACTGCCAATGACACGAAAATTATTTTGGCTATAACGAAACTAGTACCTCGCAAAAGCTGTCCAAAATTGTCGTAGCTAATAACAAATCTTTTTGGGTTAAAATATACCTAGAAAACTGTATATTTGCCGTATTTCAAGGTAAATAATAATTGAAGCCTGGTCAGAGTTTAGTGACGTACTACCACTTGCAGATTGGTTATTGACGAGGAACACAGCAACTTGCTGTGGTGGTTTGTTAGTTTCTTAGTCGTTATTTAAGAGCGATAATGAAATACACAAGCAAGTTTCTCACAAGATCATTGAATTGCATCAAACGTCGCGGTCTGAAAGCGGCGCAGTTGCGGTGATGTTAAAGGGATCTGTTTGTTTTGGAAGACCTCATTTGTAAATTGGTCGGAAAACACGTGAATTATCTTAAGTAGTTAGGTATGTTGGATCAAATTATCTTCAGTTACTTTAACAAGACAAGTTCTTCTCTAACAGTACGTCTCGTTTGCAGTTACTCAACTTCATGATTCATGCCTTTTAATGTTTAAACATCAGCCGTACTGTCCAAGGAATTTTCTCCGCCGTACATATCTCATTCTTTATCAAATCAACCCAAAGAAAATGATTCTTTTATTCCATACAGTTGGAAATTCACTTGAACATTTTACTTACGTATTTAATCGTAACAACGTTGATTTATTTTTTGTGGAAAGACAATTTTTTGCAAATGGTTAGACGTCATAGTTGACACTATGACACGTTAATCTTTCCACCGCGGTTGAGGTATTATCTTCCGCATAAAAAGTAGTTTGAAATAGCTCCAGACGATCTGAATTGCCATACTTAATACAGAAAAATAGAAACTAACACAGCTAATTTCGTGTCATGAGTACTTTGAGGAACAAGTGCTGCCTGTGCATCAACATCACTAAATAATGACATTTTTAAATCGAACAAGAAACCAACATCAACATCACTAAATAATTAGTCTTTCGCTTCTTCTCGGCAAGGCATTTGACTGCAGACCTCCGGACCCCCAATTAATCTTTTCCTGCATGATTTTTTCCTTTTGTTCTTTGTTCTTTTATTGTTTTATGCTTTGTTCTTCCAATTGTTCTATTGTTATAACTTGTTGCTGTACAACGACACTGCGGGAAAGCGTTAACCGAGAAAACTTCCTAAAGTTTCTATTTTTACAGGTAGCAAATAATAAATCCTTCATTTGTCGGCATTCCCATCATTAAAATAATTGTAAGTCCTCTGCATGGTGTGCGTAAGTGTAGGCGAAGTCTGATAAGCATGAGACATTTATCAAATATTACATTTTTCTGTTGTTGGCTTAGTTACTTGTAGCTTTGGATCTTCGCTATATTTTCGATTGTCTCAATAAAGACTCCTTATCTTTGGTTTTGGTTTGTAAACTTTTCTGGAAGTTGATCTTAGGTTTTCCGGACAGATTCTTTTGCCATAAACTTGGTGAATTTTTAAAAAAAATGCCTTTCCCTTGAAAAATTTTAAAAATTAAATGGGTTTTTACACTTATTTTGTTATCTTTACTTTCCGAATTTTAAAGACATTTGCCCGAGTCAAAAATAGAAAAAAATTAAAATTTGTACTGAGGTTTTGTACACAAGAACAAATGAACAAGATCCTTATCTACGCATGCGTGCCAAAGCATATGTAATGACCAGTCTCATGTTAAAGATTGCCCAAGCGACCCACTATAAATATCTTTGTTATTGGGATAATGTGTTTGCCGAAGAGTGAAAAAGCCAAGTAAATCTAAAAAAATCACCGTCTTTCTAACAAGTGTAGTTGTTTGTGTAATTTTTGTTTGAGGATATCTAATTTTTCGCAAAGCTTTCTAAAGAAATGCCAAAACTCCAAAGTTAACAAAGTTTTGACGCTTGCTTAAAAAACAGCAACAGCGTTTCCTCTGCGAGGTATATATTTAGCAGCCCGCTTGCAGTGGAGATGGTTACTACTGGATGAGTGAAAACAAATTGTGAACGTTCGTCAAGCTTCGTCGCCAAATTGACAATTGGCGGTTGAAATTGACAACGTCTGTTCAGTTACATCACTTAATAAGATTGTGGTTGGCTGTTACAATCGTGCAATAAAAGGGTTCAAAATATCAGTAGTCAAAATGGAGCAAATGTTGTTTTCCTCTTTGAAATCGACAAAGTGTGCCTGACTTCCGCTAATTAATGCGAATGAACGAATAACCAATCAGAGTTCTTATATTTATGGATTCCCCGGAGCTTTTTATCGCGTGCTAGGGGGATAAGATATTCTCTGGGGGCGAGAATGTAACGCTTCGAGCTATGACACTTCGTCAGAGAGTGAAACGCGTTCTAAAAAAGGAATGGCAACTAGACTGGGTTTTATACTAAAAGGAAACATGTGACAGAAATTTACCAACGAAATGTGAGAAATAAAAACAAATCAACGACCTAGCGACGACAAGGAAATCACTTGCTATTTTTAACGCCGATCAGTAAACCGGAAGAAACCGCCAGAGACCCCAGGATTTCGGGTTTGAAAGGTTGTGCCACCTCATCCATCTGTGTCACCGCAAAATTATTATTACTCGCAAAAAATTATGATAGCTACAAAAGACAAGAAAAGCATCTCATTTTCAAGCTTGAAACCCCATGGGCTCAACGAACGTTTTTCTTTTATTTAGCCACCTCATAAGTTTTTGTTTTTTGTCCAGCGTGGACCGATAGAAACATTAGCTTATTCACTGTTTTCCCACGGTTTTATTTTTATCGAATGCAAATCTCTATTCCCCTGGGGTCTCTGGCGGTTTCTTCCAGTGCCGGTTTACTGATCGCCGTTAAGAATAGCAAGTGACTTCCTTGTTGTCGCCAGGTCGTTGATTTGTTATTTCTCATATTTCATTGGTTAATTTTTGTCACATGTTTCCTTTGAGTATAAAACCTAGTCTAGTTGCCATCCTTCTTTCAGAACTCGTTTCACTCTCGAACGAAGGGCCATAGCTCGAAACGTTAGAATTCTTTATCATAAATTCAGCAGTCGACCAACCATTTAACTTTTCGTACTGTTTTATACTGCCTACGCAGCATCCCATTTTTATATCATATACAGGCCGACATTTGTTTCTAGAAAATTTTGCCGTGGCAAACAATCTCCCCTTTCTATTAACCATAGACAAACCAACACCTCAAAGTGTAAGCACAAGTTTGATTTTGTTAGCAATAACATTGTTACAAAAATTACTTAAAAAGCGACCAAAATATCCCACTCAATGGGACAGTTAGTTCACGGGAGCAGAGTCTCTACAGAGTTCCACTCATGGGCTCTAAAATTCTGCGCGAGTTTTTTTCTATATTATCACAAAAAGGCTAAATGCCTTTTCGTCTTCAATAAAGAATTCACGCTGTATCCGTACTAAGTGGATTAACCTAAAAGACCTCGAAAACAATTAACCACCAAAGGACACTGTACTCTAATATATAAAAGTAAAGTGCTGTGTAGGAAGTTTTGAACGACTTGTAGAAAACCAAAGGGGTTGGGAAACTGCTGGAACTTAGATCTAGCAAAACTGAGGTTTCGAGCGAAGGTCCTTCGTCGGTCTTTCACTCCGACGAAGGGCCTTCGCTCGAATCGTCAGTTTTCCTACATCTACGTTTCGGCATATAGACTGCCAGGCTGACTCCAGTCAGTTAGCAGACTAAAAAGTGAAGCCAAAAATGGCCGACATGGAGTCATTTTGGTCGTTTCCCCCATGCGGACTTCGTCGTTGTTGTATAGTCTTCTCAGACCAATTTACCCCCCGGGTTGGGTGACTGAACAACGTGGGAGATTTAATTTTCGACCCCCGAGTAATTACTTTGGTGGCGGAAACTCACCGTAATGAGTGTAACTTCAAGGATGGCCTGTCCTCTCTGGAACTGTATATGTCTTGCGTGTCAGAGGGGTTGGCTTCAAGGTTAGGGTTTTGTCAAGGGTTAGGGTTTGTATGAGACTGGTTCTAATTACTGTCACCGCGTAAAGGACCGAGGGAAACAACAACCGACGCCCGCCATTTTAGGTTTCACTATTTGAGGGACAGTCAACCTTTCAGTCTATGTAGAGTTCACTGCTAAAAGGTTGGAGTTAACATTCTTATGAATAGCTTAAGCAGAAGAATGAACTCGGGTAGAATCATTTCGCAACCAGGTCCGAACTTGACCTGTAGCTCAGTTAGTAGAGCGTCGGACTAGTAAACCGAAGGTCGCGGGTTCGAATCCCTGCCGGGCCAAGTGGAGTTTTCTCTACTTGTCCAGTGTGGTTCGTCACTCGGAGTAGCAACTTCATCATGATTCTTCACCCGAGTTCATTCTTCTACTCAAGCCATTTATAATCAGACTGGATTTAAATGTCCCGATATGGAAGAAACTAGATTATGTTTCGGAATATCTAGAGCCGAAGTAACGTCAATTTCGCGACCAGCTCCCAACCTGACCTGTAGGTCAGTTAGTAGAGTGTCGGACTAGTAAACCGAACGTCGCGGGTTGGAATCCCTGCCGGGCCAAGTGGAGCTTTCTTTACTTGTCCGGTGTGGTTCATCACTCAGAGTAGCATCTAACATCATTATTCTTATGAATCTTGTACAAAATAACGAGGTCGTAAGAGCCAATTAACATAAATTCAAAAGAATACTAAATCAGTCGTAATTTATCAAGAGTGGACTGAGAAATGCTCCGCATGAATGAAATTATTCTAGTCAAAATTCCTGCTTTTATGAGACATTGTTTAAATCGTAACTGAATTCACGCATTTATCTGCTTACTTAGTAATTTGCCTCATTTACAGATTATATTACTTGGTACCTCGTGATGTGGCAAGGCTGTGCGCCGAGATATATCCACGTTTTCATCCCTGGGAAGTTGTTCTCGTTTGCTTGTCCAGCTCGACTAATCTGTTTAGCAACTGCAGTGATTTTCTCATCTATGTTACTCACTTGATACAAAGAAATTCGAAAAAGAGGAGAAATAGGTAACTGCTTTGGTGACCTTTTCTTAGCACTTTAACTCTCATATTTTTTTCTTTTGTCCTTTGTTCTCTCCTTGTTTTTCCCCTGTTTCTCTCATTTTGTTCTTTTGTTCCTGGTGCCCGATATATCGGACACTGAGCGCGAAGAGGTTAAAAGGGACAATGATGCAGTTGGTTTAAATTTTGGCGATCGATTTTCCAGACCGAAAACGTAATCGAAGAATAAAGATTAGAGCTCAGCTTAAACCTTTTAAGTGTAACGCCATAATAAATAAAAATAAAAAACACAACTTCAAAACATTTTGGATAACTTTACTAACGTTTCGTTACCATCGTGCTTACACACACGAATTTCAGAACACACGGGAGTTTCGCCTTCGACGGGGAAGAAATTGGCAACCTCTTCACTTTCTGCTATCCTGGCGCATTCTTACAGAACCTCACACGCTATTTCTCCTGACGATTTTTCCATAGTTTCTTCCAGTCGCTCTTCTTCTAACCTCGAACTACTCATTCGAGAGAGTTTACTTATATCTCAACTTAAACCCAACCTCAACGAAAACATTTCTTCGATCCCTCTTTCTTTATTTTAATTTTCCTTCTTCCGGTTCACCTTTTTTACTATTGGTTAACTGCTAATTATTGGCTCGCTCGTTGTAAATTTGACCTGTACAACATAAATAGATCTTGACACCTGTAATTTAACACTCTGAAGATGTTGCACGATAGCAACGAAACGTTAGTAGAGTTATCTTAAATGTTTTGAAGTTTTGTTTTTTATTCTTATTTATTATAGCGTTACACTTAAAAGTTTTAAAAGCTGGGCTTTAATCTTTATTCTTCGATTATTGTTTAAATTTTAGATGATTGATATGTTTATAATTCTTACCATGATTTTCATGTTGCCTATTTCTATCACTTTATTACTTTTAAAATCAATATGATGGTTATTTTATAAAAGGAGAATTCTTTAATCCGATATATTTTATGTTAGTTTGTACCATTTATCCCGTTACAAGTTAACGACTTGTGTCACATAGGCGAATATATTAAAAACTTTCGCTGGTATTCTTTGTTCTCTTGGGTTGTTGATTATTTTAACTATTCTTATTACCATTCCGTTGAGTTTTCTTGCAATTCCTCCCTTTTTTGGTTTCCTGATAGACATTCAAAATAAAAAAGGACTTTTTACCTTTCTACAACTCATTATTTGGTTTGTTCTTGAGTTTTCCATCTAATGGGTCATCTTTGCATAGCATGCCTTTTTTTTCTTATTAAAACACGATCTAGATTTCATATGACTTTCCGTTTCACCCCGGCAAAGAGCCTTTGTCCGAAACGTTAGTGCTTCTATTCTAAATTTTCTGCAGTTTCCTGACGCTTTCAGGCTTTATTTGTGATGGTTATTGTATTGGTTAAGTTCTCGTGGTTTTGGTTCATTTGGCAATCTTCAGGTTCTTAACCTGTTTGTTAGTCTCTTGATCGTTGATGGTTAACGGTTGATCGGTTGTTTGGTTGGATGTTTGGTTGACTGGCTAGTCGTTGGCAAATAGTTTATTTCGAGTGACTCTCTGTGGTAAGGTTGGTTTGCATAGTTTGTTATTACTTTTATTGCTCGATTTCAAAATCCCCTAGGAAAGAAACTCAAAATTCTGTTTGCGTTTAATCTGTACAGATAATAACTGTTCATCTGCATTCCTTTCATACAGTTTAGATATTTTGGACGAAGTGTGTCACGACAAAGACTTCTTGATTTTGGTATTCCATTCTGCTTTAATTCTTGATGACTTAGCTGACAGCGATGTTCGCTGTCAATGCGGTTGGCCAAGGTACGTCTTCATTATTAGTAAGCTGGTAAGTGAAATAGTCCTTGTCGTGCTGCATGGCAATTGATTGATTTGTATTGACTGTTACAGTGTAAATTTTTGCCATTTTCAGACCAAATTCCCATCAGACGTCTTTCCAGTACGAAGAACTCATGTCTGAGATCGCAAATCGCTTCAAAATTTCCAACGACAAGGAATCTCTGGAGGAACTTCTGAAAATTTCCTGGAACCACGGGTAAGAATATTGAAGTCGCATCCCCGAGCTTCTTCCTGATAAAGTGTTTCAAGGCTTTCAGAAAAACATCAATGCCAAACTAGGCTAAGTCGCAACATAACGTATGTGCCAACATATCAGACCGATCAGCGAAAATGGCCAAGACATTCGGAAAAAGTTGAAATTTCTTTCGGGCAAGCCGCACTTATTAAAGTAGAGTAGATTTCAATGAAAGGAGCCTCCAATCATTGACTGTCTTTGAGAACATTACACTTGCAGGTTCTTTCTCTTTTTTACGTATTTTATTTCAAAAATTTCATTGATAAGATAAATAAAATGCATTGTTCCAGGGCCTCTATTCAGGCACAGAGACACTATAAAGGTGGACAACATTTCGCTGCAGAAGCTCACAAAATACTGCATAATCGCGACGTATATTGCACGTTTCTCACGTGTTCTTCTTGCTTCTGGAATTCTGACATGTAACACTACCGTTTGAAACCAAGCACTTCAACAAATAGTAAAGTAAGTTTAAAAACAGTATGGGAAACCGTGAGAAAAATAGCTACATCTTGAGCACAGATAATTTTACTGCAATCTTCATCACAAACTGGTGTATTTCAAAATACTCCTGAAAGACTAGAAACGAGCGAAGGTTTGAAAGTTTTTACCGAAAATTTTTTTCACAATTTCAAATCCTAAAAAAGCACGTTCATGGGCCATCCCAACTCCCAAACGGACGTCACATAAGTCAGGATAATTTATTGACCAATGAACGATGTTATTATGAATGAAAGTAGCTGGAAAAGTGATCTCACATAGAGGTCACGATTCAATGACCTCTAAAGCCTTAGGAGGCTTTTTCCCCACAACTCTTTCGGAACCCATAATCTCCAATTACTCTCGTGACGTGGTATTACAAGTACTACTACGTTCATGAACTTACTCAGTCTTTCTTGTATGCAATTTGAAATGAACTTTGTTGGGATTTATTTTATTTCGTGTAGATATTGGCAGGGCTGTATACAGTTGCTGGTCATGCTAGGATTACGAAAAACAGCGTTAAATTTAGTTATTCAGCTGGGCGACATCACTCTGCTTAACTCCAAGCAGATGTGGGGTAAGAAATCATTGAAGTTGTTATCACCTTTTTGAGAAAACATGCAGTAATAAGTTTGTTAAGTGCTCTAGTGTCCCTACAAGTGAGCTTGTCAAGCTAGGTTTGCTATTTAGGAAAGGAGTACAAATCTGCGATGGTCTATTATGCACTAGTAAAGTAAAGTAAAGTAAAGTAAAGTTCCTTTATTTATACTGGATAACCCTATCAGCTAAACTATGCTGTTCTCCCTGGAGGTCCAGTAAGGGCCATCCCTCATGGGTCCAGTGTTACTACAGGAGGAAACCGGAGTACCCGGAGAAAACCTGCGATGTTTGGTAGAGTCAAACTGGACAACACTCTTCTCACATTTGACCAAGATAACTTTAGTCAGAAAACTGCGCGTAGCCAGAATCGAACCCTAGTCACAGAGGTAAGAGACACGTGCACTACCACTGTGCCACCAACACCCCTACCCACTATGGGTAAAACTATGAGTAAAAGTTTTTTCTCCCCATATCGTAACTACAGGTAGCTTAACTGAGAGAGAGTTTTACAGAATAAAGCCGTGTAAAGCAGATGAGCGCTTTTAAACGAAAAAGTGGCGGGAATTTTTTGGGCTTTTCTTCTGTAAACCTTTTACATAAATGTTTTAAAAATTTACTGCAGGCTGACGGTATTCCTAAAGCATTTGCTAAGTCCAAATGTTCTAAATGTTTTCCGCTACAGGGTCGTTGCCAGAGAGTGCTGATGAGTGGGAATATGCTTTGGAGTATTTAACGACATTCAAACTGAACAAAGAAAAGTCAGCACTGGGGAGAAATGTAGGAAGTAATGTAGACAATGCAAGGGAGGCAGATCAAACGCAATTAATTGGCAGCAGTAGAGGAAACGCCTCCAATGCTACTAACAGAGTTAAAGAAGATTCTGCGTGTACGTCTTCGGAGTCCAAAGAACTAGGAAAATTAAGATGGTCTTCACGAAAGGTTGTAGGCCTTGATGAAAACCAGCAAGATTTAAGTGACAAAATAATCGTTGAAGAAGAAAAATCCGGAATTCTCGAAGAAAGCTGTTTACGAGATAATGACGAAAAGATAAAAGACTGTACCCACGAGTTGCATTACCCGCACACGTGTATCAGAAATGTAATTGCTGGACAGAGGAGTCAACACGTAGACATAAAATCGTTCTTATTGGTCATGCTTCAGAAGCTAGGACCTAAGCAGACTCTTGAGATTATTTCCAGTACTCAGCTTGAACATATGTTCTTCACGCATGAGTTTTACTACAAGTGTATTCTCAGTTCCCTTTTAGAAAATCACCAGAGGTAAGTATTATTTTACTTAGTTGTACTACCTCCTGTTCAGGCTAGGTCATTCGTTGATCTGTTTTGTTTTGGGTTGTTTCATTTTTATTCTTTTTACATGTCTATATTTCACGTTACGTTACACTGCCGTTCAGTACCATAGTATAGTACCATGCAGTACAGTACGTTACAACCAACGTAGCACCTTGCAACGCTGAACATCACATGGCATAGTTTCGAATTGCATCGTATCTCACCATATTACTGGGCATTGCAGTGCGTTGCAGTGATTTTTTTGCACATTGCATTACAGTACAGTAAATTTGGACTGAGCACATTTCAAAACATTGTTTTCTATTACAGCCGGTTCTACTGGGTTGCATTGCATTACTTTTTATAACATCACTCGGTTTCCGTCATGGGAACGTACCAACTATCTGATGAATTCATTTCATTCTCAACACATTCCAGTTTTTACCTCTCAACTTTATTTTATGCACCTGAGCAGGTATCGTAATGTCAATATTATGTCCTTGCAGGGCTCTGTCTCATCGTATTCTGCGAGAAGTAAACCAACACATGTGGTCCTCGAAGTGCACAGCTATGTCACCTCAGGTATTTGATAGCAGCTACTGTCTAGCGTAACAATTACTTGTATGAAGCCATAACCGTCTGGGAACTACTAACAATTTATTGTAGTAAAACTGACGTCTCTAGCCATGGCCGTTGATTCGGTACTTCTCTTTATTTATATAGAGGAGTTCGGCCCTAGAAGAGGGTCATGGATAATAAAGCCTTGATTTTCCTACTGTTTTTCTTAAAATCCAATTTTTTTTATTTTTGAAAAACTGTTTCGCGAAATCAAGTTTCTTTCGTTGATACCGCCAAGGTGATTTCATATTTTCTGCTGTCTGGAAAAAACTTCGCTGGATTTTACTTTGGTAGGGAGGAGGAGGCCACTTTTGTACATTTTATGTATGAGAAATTAAGTTTAATTTTTTATTTTTGTGTTATTATCATTCGAAATTAATCACAGCTACTTACTACTTTTTTGCACGTTTTTGTAAAATCTTAGTCCTACTTTTATTCCAGTTTTTGCCATAGATCCGCTAGAAAGCCTCGTTTCCAACAAACGGGCAAAAAGTCGTAGTGTTGCCAGCTAATAATTTACAGAGTTCGTTGAAAGTCCTGCGATTTAATTTTTGCCGATAAAGGCCTTGAAATTAGATTTCGGTCCTTAAAAGTCCTTAATTAAAGTCAATGATTCGTTTATTTTCGGCTCGAAAAGTAGAAATTTTAGTTTCATTTCCTTTCTGTTTTATCGAAAGCAGCGATAATTTACGCGTGAAATCATTATCTTTTATTGGATTGGTTTGTTTCACGTAACAACATTGGCTGACTAACACGTGATCACTTAAAGTTTTGTGCGCCCCTTCTTGCGACTTCTGGCTCAATTTTGGTTGCTCCCTGTTGATAGAAAAGTCCTCGAATTTCAGAACAGAGGTTCTTTAAGACCGCGGAAAGTCGTTGATTTGATTCCTTGAAAAAGCGCATGAACCCTGAATTTATCTTAGACTAACTACACCCATTAATCAATAGTACCACAACCAATATATGTAAGGGTTTCCAAATTGGTACTGAAAGAACTGGAATTTAAACTTTAAAATTCATCTATGCACTTGCTTCAGAAATATTATGCCCATTTCATTCAATTTTCCTTCAAACCAAGGCAAAGGGTGGACAAAATCGCAAAAAATGTTTTTGATTGACTTGCTAAGAGCTTGCTACGCAACCTGCTGAAATTTTTTTAGTTTTAAAAGCCCCCAAAACGTTAAAAAATTTCATTTCTTACCCGAAATGTTACAAAAGAAAGTCGATTTTTTTATAACAAGGTGCAATATTCTCTGAGAAAGAAGGGATGGAGAAGAATCGCTTTCTTTGGTTGCTCCGCTACTTCAGAACATGTGCCAGAACCAAAAATTCAAAACAACAAAATGCTCGTGTATTGCATGATTGTTTGGTATTGTATTGTTTGGTATTGTATTGTTTGGTATGGTATCGTTCGGTATGGCATCGTTTGGTATGGTATCGTTTGGTATGGTATCGTTTGGTATGGTATCGTTTGGTATGGTATTGTTTGGTATGGTATCGTTTGGTGTGGTATCGTTTGGTGTGGTATCGTTTGGTATGGTATCGTTTGGTATGGTATCGTTTGGTATTGTATCGTTTGGTATGGTATCGTTTGGTATGGTATCGTTTGGTATGGTATCGTTTGGTATTGTATTGTTTGGTATTGTATTGTATTGTTTGGTATTGTATTGTTTGGTATTGTATTGTATTGTTTGGTATTGTATTGTATTGCTTGGTATTGTATTGTATTGTTTGGTATTGTATTGTATTGTTTGGTACTGTATTGGATTGTTTGGTATTGTATTGGATTGGATTGTATTGTTTGGTATTGTATTGTATTGTTTGGTATTGTATTGTATTGTTTGGTATTGTATTGTATTGTTTGGTATTGTATTGTATTGTTTGGTAT
>JBAHVQ010000457.1:221482-237024 GCA_036872915.1 Nanipora kamurai | reverse complement strand
AGACGTTAAAAATGAATTATCAGTCCACTGATGAACAAAATTTTGATTATGTATTTATGTCATATGTTCACCATGGCTAGATAATATAGTATGTGGCGTAGGCACTATATAAAACAGCACAGAAAGTTAAAAAGTTGATCGACTGCTGAAATTATGTGGGAAAATTCTGACGTTTCGAACAAAGGCCCTTCTTCAAAGCGTGAAAAGAGGAATGCTAAACAGAAGGCCCTTCTTCAAAGAGTGAAACGAGGAATGCTAGCTAAACCAGTTTCTATACTAAAAGGAATTGTGTGATAAGAACTAAGCAATGACGTATGAGAAATAAGAACAAACAATTAAACGACCCCAGCAACAACAAGGAAATCACTTGCTATTTTTAACGACGATCAATCAACCAGCATCGGGAGAAACCGCCAGAGGCCCCAGGGGAATAAACGGAGCTCTGATTTACTGATCGACGGTAAAAAAAGGAGGCAATAGAGATTACTTCATGGTAAATACGCGTGTACGATTTTTAGTCACGAGTTCTGATCTATTATATACCGAGCCTAGCGAAGTAAGAGCGAGTGAGTTTTATGATACATCATAACGAGTTAATATAAATCGTACAAAGTATTCACCAAAATGTAATTTGTTTATTATATCAGTAGTGAGGTTTCAAAGTGATCATTTCGAGAACTCCGAATCCGGTTACTTAATTATGATACCGTTACCTTATTACACTCACAAACCGATTTCCTTCGTCAAAGTTGTTCATCGTTTGCCATATAAACTTGTCTCCTCCATTAATTCTTGTCAGAACTATTCATAATGAACTTCTTATTCAGTGTACTTTCCTTATACCGTTCTTTGATAACTTACACAGTTGCCGAAACATTAAAATCGTTGGCTTAGAAGTAATATGTGAAGAAAGAGTTTTAATGTTTCGTCAGGGGATTCAAACACGAGGAAGCATATTGAAAACACGTGGCCGAAGGCCGAGTGTTTTTATTGTTTCGATCTCCTGATAAAACACGAAAAACGAGTTCTTGACATGGCTCCTTAAACGAATACATTCTGAAGAGGATGTTTGAGAGAATCTTGCGAAATTTAACTCTCGCTTTCTCTTCACTACGATTTTGATAACATCGCAGAAATGCAGCCGTGCTTTGATGTCAACGCACACGTATTTTGATATCAAAGCACGTGTGTTTTGATATTTAAGTAAGGCCGTCGGTGGTTGATGTTCTCCAGCTCGTTGTGAAGAACAGAGCATACAATTCTATATTTAAGAGAGTTCCTACTTCTTGAAATTCTTTCAAGAAGTAGGAACTCTCTCAAGAGTAAGTATTCTCTCAAGAAGTAGCTTAATCATTTGAGAAATGTTTCGTGGAAACCTCAGACAGGTGGTTGAGTCATCCTTTCAAACGAATCAATATTTTAGATTAGGCATAGGGTTGCAGCGGTAAAAAACCAACGAAAGATATAAAAATATTGGATGCTACATTAATATTAGGATTAAATGAAGAATAATAACAAATATCTAAATCTACCGCCGAACTTATTAACTCAGAAAAGTTATCTGAGCCCCTGACGACAATCGAACCCGTAAGCTTCTGATCGTCGGTAATCGTCGGTGATTCGTAATTGTTCGCCGTTCCATCTGAATCCATGTAGCTCAATGGTTAGAGCATCTCACCGGTGGTCAGATGGCCAACATGGCTAACATGGGGCCTTTCTGGTCGTTTTCCTCAGTCCCTCACGTGATCACATTAATTAGAACCAGTCCCTAACACAAAAATTAACTCTAACCTTAACCCAAATTGGAAATTCGAAACTTAGAGCCATCCACCTGGACACAAGTTATGATGTCCAGGGAGTAGGGTTTCCATCTAAGACATACATTTCCAGGGGGTTTCGACGACCAAATTTTTCTCTCCAAATACTGATTTGCTCGTTGACTGGAATCAGCCTTCCAGGTTATACAAAGTTAAGTGTCTGCACATACCAAGCTATCACATGCCATGCAACATTGGCCAAGACAGATAATCATAATTTGCTCAAGAACGATGTAAAAATGTAGGATGCAGCTTAGGCAGTATACAAAACAGCGTAGAAAGTTTAATGGTTTGGAGACTGCCGAACTTATGTTGAAAAATCATGACGTTTTGAGCAAAGACCTGGCTGATCGTCGTTACAAATAGCAGGAGACTTCCTCGTTGGTTAATACTTATCATCTGACTACTTTTAGTATATTCCTCTGTAAGAACACATTCAAGATAGAACTACCAAATCAACTGTGAATGATTTCGAACAAACTCGAACTCTTCTACGATTTTTGAACATGAGTCAAGTTCCAGTTACAATGAGTTTCGATATGGCGAAATTCGATATTGTCGTACTTAAGATGAAGTTATTTTAAACTACAAACTGATGTTTCATCGAAATAAATAAATAAATAAATAAAGGTCCAGGCTCAGGTGGATGGTTTATCTACTAATAGCAATATTTACCTTCAGTTTTATTATAAATTTTTCTTTTGCTTTTCCTTCGAAGAAGCGTTCTATCGAAGTTGGTTAAAAAAACCTCCCAGTCGTTTTCTTTTGTATATTCTTCTCGGTGTTTGGGGGTTAGATGAAACATCCTTTGTGACTTTGGCTACTTCTGCATGCTATGGGACATTGGAGAAGGGCAGTACTTATTGATGTTTGTTTTTTTCTAGCGTGTAACTGGGGAATTGATTTGCCGTTACCTGGGTAGGTGGACATTTCTTTCAAAAATCTGTTGAATCGCAGTTTTTGTATATACAGTGAGTAGTCAGAATAATTGACCATTCTCGAAATTGTTGTTAATTTTTATAACCGTTTCTACTCTGCAAAATAAACCTAAAGCGTAATGTTGTTATAGAACACTCGTGCTGCTTCTTAATTTTAATCATTGCTTTTGAAAAGCGATTGGCTTTTTATGGTTGTCCAACATTTATTTAAATAAATAATTTAAAACACTAAAATATCTTAGTTCCACTCATGCCAATTATTCAACAAGATGATCAGTCAAATTTTTCTCAAGTTTTAGAAAAGTGTAAAGGAAGTTGAAATCAACTGGCATTTTCTTGAAGGTCATGACCACTGCGTTTCGATATGCCTGCCGGCTTTGTATCACTGACTTTGTCTGGATATTTTCCAGCAATTGACATACATCCATGTTTAGCCACTCAAAAACTTCATCAACAATTTGCCATTCGATAATTTACCCCCAAGTTTAACTCAGCTTTAAATGTGTGATTGATATCAGATCGTTACGCTAATTATTCCACAGATGGGATCATTGTCACCCTAACAGAGAAGCGTCGTAGTCGATCACTAGACAGAAGCCAAAACGTAATACGTTTGTTCCCATATTAACATTCCCAAAACGGATGAATGGCGGTCAGTTATTCCACAATATCTACGCCGGCTCATTCAACGCATTCGTTATGAAGCTGTTTGAAGTCCAAGGAAATGCCCAGAAATGCCACTGTTGCCATCAACTATTATCAGAACTTGCTACAGTGTACCCAAGGAGACCAGACATCAGGCCAGATCACAGTCAATTGCGACATTGTCTGGAAACGCGGCAAACTTCACAGCGGTTAAAAACGAACTGCGATTTATGTTGAGGGTGCCTTGAAAGTGCATAATTTTTTGTTGTACGTTTATAAACAAAGTATTGCTCGGTTGAGTGATCGAACCTAAATGCTGCTATTAGCTGCTTGTTTCATTATACTAAAGCACGATGTGTTCAGTGAGTTTGAAAGTGCATGCATTTGCATAAAGGTGAACAAAAACAGAGAACAAAGCCTTTTGCCCTGTTTCCAGACAATGTATCTTGATTGCCTAGGCCCAGATACAGGGCGTACCTTTTTGCTTGCGTAAATTAACAAGTCGAACATCTACAATGTTTCTGGTAATAAGGATGTGTCGGATCTAGATTCCAGTATCCAGTAAAATCTGGCTATTCGGTGCTACAAGATCAACTCACAGGTACTAAAACTGATTCAGGCGGCAAGTGGAGATACAGGTTTTTATTAACTCCAGAACAAAAGGTAGAACAAACGGCGACGAATCTTTGCTTAGATTGCATCTTTGCCGTTGTACGTAAATCGAAAATGCATGTTTTCGTGGAATTGCTAAGTACTTGCTTCCGGAAGTTCAGATTTGTGTATTTGTGTATTTGTGCAGTCTTTTGCGTGAGTTGGTGGAGTGACCTGGCCGTTTGCTCTCTTGATTCCAAAGATTTAAATTTCAGTCCAGTTGTCCCTAATTCTAGTCTTTCTTGGTTTCATATTTGGAACCAAACGTTTAAGATTGGTATTCAATCTTTTACTAAAGGTAAACAAGATTCTTCAAGTTTTGATCGATTTTAGGGTAAAAGCTTTCTTTCTCCCCAAAACATGAATAATTTTGATTGAAAAAAATCAATAACTTTAATGATGGAAGTTTTTAATCTTTTGAATAAATAGAGTACATGTCTCTGCGCGTAGACCCCCGAGTTAACCACAGTTAGGAGGTGTCGGACTAGATTTCTGCCGTAGTCTTGCATTTCTTCCAGTATCTATGCTTGATAAAAAATTTTCCACATCTAAATATTTTCAATATTGTTCATTTCCTATCATCCTTTTCCAATTGTATATTTTAAAACATATTCACGCGTAACAGTTTCAAAGACTTGTTTTCCATTTACATTACAGAGCTTCTTGTGGTTCGTGTCCCTTGCCTTTATGTGAAAAATTACCTGGACACAACCAAGGTGTTATCATTTTTTCCTGTGGTGAGTAAACTGAGTTATTACCTAACGGAGAAGGCATTTACGTCTCCAGTTTACGCGACTGGGGACCACTTAACCGAATACAGAGTTCAAACGTGTACAAAATTGAATGAACAAAGTTGTTCAACTTTGTATCACAAACAAGTCAAATGAGCAGCTGAAAATCCTTTTTTCCATCTTCTTTGGCCGCGTTCTACTCCCGGCATTACGACGAGCATTCTCACATTGTTTAAACTAAATATGGTTGGTGAATTTTTTTAATATGAAAGAAAGATCAACCTTTTTGGTTTGAATGGAATTCGTGTGATTTAAATCGAACTTTGATTTTTCTTATTTTTTATTTTAAAACGAGTGAAACTTCTCAAGTATCCCGGCCCATGTGTTAAGAAGAACGAGAAATACCTGTTTCGCATCGGTTATCTAAACCATTTCAGATTCATTAATTATTCGTAACCTAATCAGCCAACCAAACAGATGAATGTTTGGTCCCATGATCGTACTAGAAACCAGGTGAAGTCTTCTCCGACGCTATTGAAAGCCGGGGAGGGTTTTGATATCAGCAGGGAAGAGTTGTAACTGAATAAATGAGTCACACAGAACCACTCCAAGAACTGAATTAATTTGGATCCAGTCCTAGTACTGGATTATAATTAATACAATCCTTGCAGTGGATAAAAAGTCATTCAGCCTTAGCTCAAGATCAAATGAATTCTCTCTATAGGAAGTGTATAAACTTCGCCGCTTTCCATTTAGAATATTTGTGGACTGTTTATATAGGCAAACTTTTACAATTATATTGCAATCAATAAAACACAACTGCATAATTTGAACTGCCATATATTTATTTAGAACTGAAATATATATTGCAAACACACAAAATGAATAAGGTAATGCTTCGCTTCTCACACAACTATAATTAGTTGAACTGCTAGTAACAGTTTACGTTTCGCTTGCCAGCTAATCATCTTCTCATATTCACGTTAACTTGGATGTTCTACATTCTAGCCTGTAGATCATTTGGAAAATTAGTAGAGCGCATCGTCTTAATGAATATCCTTAACTCCTGCTTTTAAAATTTATTCAATTTTGTACGTTGTTCAAACCTATTGTTTGTTTTCAATACAAAACAATCAGTTCAATGTTTCACGCTTCAGTAACACATTACTGTCCTCCCACATCGCTCGTTTGAGATGTGATTTTAAATCCACCAATTTGGACTTGACCGGATTTCAAGTCCGCGCAATTAGTTCTCATTGTTAGATTTGAAATATTACTTCAAAAATTACTCAGTTATTCGTAAGGTAGACAGCTAACCAGATGGCCTAATTCCCACCACGTGACGACACTGGAATTATATTTCAATTGGCCTAGGAGTATCATAAGAATCTCTAATTAACAAGTTTTTTTAGGCCATTTTGAAGCTTTGTATTCAGACTGCACGGGTTTTTTTCTCCTAGCGGGATAGCTCCAGCTTCGGAGCACCTCAGACTGAAAGTAATTGCTCGGACCAAAAAACTCGCTCAGTCCTCATTGTCGCCTTTGAAATATTACGTCAAATGGAGTTCAGGAATGCTATTTGCTTTACTTATTTTTTTTTCTTTCCTTCTCCGTGAGACATAATTATTCACGAGTAAATAAACTCAGATTAGTCAGGAAGCCTGGTTTCCAATAATGATTGTGTTGACAGGCTCGTGGTAAAAATTGTAATCGGAAAGCCGCTTCGTAATTTGAATCTGAAATCATGCAAATACAATGATTAATTATAAGGGTTTAGAGACATTGGATAAGACGCATTTCTGATGTAGACAAATTGGCATCACAATTTACTTCAGAAAATTATATCTACAAAACATTTCCTTATAATTAATTTCCCCATAATTCGAGGAGTTACTATTTTTATCCATTTTAGTATATGATTACATTTAAATGCGTTTAATTTTTTTTTCGTTCGTTGATATCACGTGGTTTTGGAATCACCTTGTTTATGTTGATTGTGTTTTATATTTTACTTTATTTTTTATTTATTTTTTTGATTCCTTCATTTAAATTGCAATTTAAATCAACCATTATCAAATTCATGAGTAATTAATGAGAGCAGCAAGCAATCAAGACGAAGCATTCAAGTCACATGTATACCTTTGTAAATCTCAATAAAAATCAACAGTTGGACATGAGTGATCTTTATCAAAGTTAAGAATACTAATAAGTTTAATTCTTTTGTTCATTTGATAAGTTAGTTAAAATATTCGCATCCGATCATATTTTAACTATTATTAAAAATCATTTGACTTGAGTCCGCTGACCCAGAATATTTCAGCCATGATACCTGTCAAAAGCCCTGTCAAATATACATCTGGGGTCAGTTGTTCAAAGCCTGGATGGCTTATCCGGTGGATGAGTCTGAATTAGTGAACGGCATTATCGATCCATTGAAAAAGCAAACGTAAATCTTATCTGCCTAATAGAACTATTCAGTAGGTATCTCCATGTTCAGTGAATAAAATTTAAGTTCAGTTGTTCAATGCTTGAATAACGCAGCTTACCCGTCACAACTTATCCACCGGATCAACCATCCAGGCTTTGAACAACTGACCGCAGGACTGCGGATACCTCATCAAAATGTGTCCTCATTTTTTCTTTTCAAGATGGCGGATTTATAGATTCTTTTGTCCATGGCCGTTACCACTGGCCGATATTTCTGGCTCGGATTACTATCAATAAAATGCAGCGCTGTTCTCGCGCATGGTCAATACAAAAGTTCCATGTGCTAGTTTGCTAAGTTTAAAGTAAATTCACTAATACATGCACCGCGGAATCCTGCAAAAATCAAGATTTTACCGCACTTTCGTGCGCGTGGTCCTCGCGGGATTTTGATGGTAGTATTATTGCTATTAAAAGTCCCGTGAGAACCACACGCATTCGCGCAGGAAGGTGTGGTAATATCTTGCTTTTTGCGGGATTCGTGGTACGGGTATTAGATCTGCCGTTGAAAGCTACAAACGTCCAAGAGCCCTCTAATGACTGTGAAAAGTTTTGTTTAAAACAGTTTGAAATTATGGCTCTGTTTCAGCTTTTCTTGTAGTCATTCTCTTTTGTTCTTTCATTTCCTTAGGTCATGTCTTCCATAAAGAATGTAGCCCAGATAACTATTGTTTAACCTGTTTCCAAGACAGACTGGAAATTCCGTTTGCGAGATTTGGTGTAGAGTCCAGGTCTTTGCCATTTTGACTGTGTTAGCTCTTGCTTAGTTCGACGACCTCAAGAGCCAAAGTCAGACAAACGTTTACCTACATTTACGTACTCCTCTTAAACGCGGAGCGAGTGCATAAGTAGAGGCTGAGTAGCTCGGTCATTTGACATTCAAAACACATCAAGAATATCACTGGGTGATGTTTGATACTGAATTAATTTGCATTTTCTGTTATGAACAGCAGTTAAACTAGAATATATTAAATGTACGAGGTTGAACTATTTATATATGTACGTGAACGTTTTGGTTTACGAAATACAAAGAGGGCTCAATACCAAACAGGTAGAGCAAATAGTATTATGTCACTTACCTCAAAAAGTTAGTACAGCCTGTTTCATGTTCTGAAAGAATCAGTCACCTGAAGATTCTTTCAGAAGATGAAACAGGCTGTAGTGACTTTTTGAAGTAAGTGACTTAATAATAATAATATATATATATATGTATGTATATATATGGCTTATATGGGTAATTTACTTCTTTTCACTTAGTGAGTACTGTGACTACTAAGTTCTTTAGCCTCTAAATTGACCTTTGGTTGATAACTGAAATATATAAAGCTTTGGTTTTAACTTCATATTTCAAGACAAATTTACTGTCAACGAACTCGCTATGCTCCGTTGCACTAGAATGCATTGTAGCGGGAGTGTTCCCTCTTTATGCGCTCCCTCCGTGCTTAAGCAGGATACTTATATATAGGGCGGTGCAACGTCAGTCAATTTGCTGACTGACGTGTCAATTAGGAAAAATTATCTTCCCCTTGCAAAAGGTGGTTATCTTGTCAGGAATATGATAAGTATGATAAATAACATGCTAAATAAAATTGATGATAATGATAAATAAAAATGATAAGAATTATTTTCTCAAAAGCAAAGAATAGTTTCTAGACCTTGAAATCTTGTTTTAAGAAAAATAAACTGGATTTCCAGAAGTGTTTTTTGTTATAAAATTGGAATAAAAATTCTTTTGGTCCCTTCAGGACGATAAATATCTGGGCATGATTTGAAGAATTTACGTCGTACAACTACGTTTTGCAATCACTATTTTTTTGTAACGATATTAAAATATTGTTATGAGAAGACTTTTTAGTTATCAGATCAGGAAAAGGTTTGGGAAACTGCCGGAACTCAAGTGTTGAGAAACTGACGTTTTGAGCGAAGGCTTTTTGGTTATCTACAAGCCCGTTCAATACTGCCGACGCAGCACTTCCACCTCTATATAATTTTTAGTTACTATGTGACTAGCACGAGGCGTCTTTCGAGAGAGATTGCCTGAATGCAACCGTAATAGCTTGGACCTCATAATTATATAAATTTTGTTTAAACTCACTATATTGAATATTGAAACAATGTTGGGTACTATTTTCACGAATATGCAATATTGCAAGACATTACAAAACAATTTTTCTCCATAAATTTACTCAATGAAAAAAGTCCGTATGTCAGACGAAAAGATATCTCGACAGGTATGTTAAATCTGTATTTCATTACTTTTTAGCCATAACAAATTTGGTGAAAAAAATACTGATTTTTCGGTCCAGTTTGTTTGGATTCATTGCGTGGTTATAAAAAAATTACCCTAGTCCAAAAATATAAAAGTAAGGTGCTGCGTTTCAGTGCAACGGGAAGGACCTTCGTTGGATAATCCCACTGGGACGAAGGACCTTCGTGGGATGATTTCACTCGGACGAAGGACCTTCCTGGGATAATTTTACTCCGACGAAGGACCTTCGTGGGATAATTTCACTACGACGAAGGACCTTCCTGGGATAATTCTACTTCGGCGAAGAACCTTCGTGGGATAATTTCACTCGGACGAAGGACCTTCCTGGGATAATTTTACTCCGACGAAGGACCTTCGTGGGATAATTTCACTACGACGAAGGACCTTCCTGGGATAATTCTACTTCGGCGAAGAACATTCGTGGGATAATTTCACTCGGACGAAGGATCTTCCTGGGGTAATTTTACTCCGACGAAGGACCTTCGTGAGATAATTTCACCCCGATAAAGGACTTTTGTGCGATAATTTCACTACGACGATGGACCTTCACTTGAAAAGTCAGTTTTAGTAATTTAAATTTTCGGAAGTTCTCGCACTTTTTTGGCCTTACATAGGCAACCCAAAAATAGTTGCTACAAAAAATGTAAAGTGAACTGTGCAAATAGCACAACAAAATTCGTCACTAGAAAACTGAGAAACATTTGAAAAACAGCTCAAATCGCCAAGAATAATAAAATATATTTTTTATGTTTGTTTCTTGCTCCTTATAGATTATTTTTTACTGAATATCCTAAATAGTTTTGGAAAGCGAAAGACTTTTTGCTCATTACTGAATATAGCGTTGCAAAATTTAGCAATAATTTAAAAGATTCAGTGATGACATTGTACGCAATGTTGCCCTTTGTGTCTGCATCTGCGGTAAAAGAGCGACAATCTGTTGTGGAGGGAAAACACAGGTATTGTGGTGCAATAGTGAGGTCAGTTGCATGATTGATTTGGTCAAATGACTGATTTAATGATTTTAGTAAATTTCTGACATATTAATGTCGAACACGAATTCAGTTTAGGCAGTACATATGGTGCACCTGCACCCTAGCTCACCATCTGAGTCGTGGTAGCTCAATGGTTAGAGCGTCTCACCTGTCATCAGAAAGTTACGGGTTCGATTCCCGTCTAGGGCTCAGAAATCGTTTTTCTGAGAGAACGAGCTTGACGAACGCCTTCTGGTCGCCCAGCAAATAATTCTTAATAATATTGAATATGGAGACATCAAGGAATTGGAATAAAATTCTTTAATAAAAAACTTCGTCACTATACGAGTAACGTCATTAGTGCGATATGGATTTGCATGTAATTATCAGCTTAAATAACCTGAGCTGTTACAAAAATAGCTGTGATGGAAAGAGAGAAGGAAATACGAGAAGCATCAGTGAGAGAATGAGTATCCGGAAGTAAAGAATCAAAACAACGCTAATGGGAAGGACCAAATGTTGGCGTTGAGGGAAGGATTTATTTTAAACAATTAATAAACTTTCTCGGAGTAGGACGTCAAAGTGTGAATTGCCAGAGATCAGAATGGAAAAATCTTCAAACGAAGTAGGATGTCCAGTTTTTCTCGTGTGCGTTAGGACACTGGATAATTAAGTGGGATGAGAAACCTGATTATCTATTTCTCCGTATTCAATATGGCCTTATTAAGAATTATTTGCTGGGCAATAATTTGTATCACCAGACTACGTTTACCGCCTGGTATTTTTAATATAGGGTTATCGTAAGCCTGGTCCCTTATAAACAGGTCCTTAGTATTGGACACCTTTGTGCAGCCTATCAGTCAATAACTTATGGGCACCATACTTCAAACCATCACTTTTGGAACACGATTTGTCTAAACTACTATTTTATACTTCGCATAATATCTACAGAGTAATTTGCTGAGGTTTGGTCACTGTATAAAGAATATTTCGAGGACAAGCAAGTGTATCAGGTGTTACATTCTGTGAAAATTACAAGCCCCTCGTCGTTGATAAATACGAAGCAGAAATGACAGCTGGTTCACTAAGGGAGCATTCATTAGTGCCTGGGGTTGGTACCAAAGAGAAATGGCAAACAGCGTAACTTTTTAAATTACCCAACCTTGAAAAGTGTTAAATAAGCTTTTACCCAACTAAACCAATAGGTGTTCCTACTGTCTACCAAACCACTTATAAGTAAAACAAGTAGAATGAATCTGTTTTATATTATATCACCATTACTGTTACTGTCGAATATTAGACAATGATTTATTTTACTGCTTTGTTTTTGTGATAAAAGTGTTGCCCAATATTCAAATTGCAACATAAAAAAACTAGCCAACCTTTTACTGCCAAAAATTTGGCTTGGCTAACCCATTTCTCTTTGGTACCAACCCTAGCCATAAATAATGAACGCTCCCTCAGATCTAATGAACTTGTGGTACACCTTAGCGAAACTAATCGAATATTACATTTGCTAGGTATTGTTCTCAATACTATATTCATTTATCCATAGTTTTATCCGGATCTTGCTTCTTTTCCAAAAAATTTGTGGGCAAAACACAAAAAGCACCCATGAAAGGTGATATTAAGCTTTTCAAAGGATATCTGTTAAAACGTTGCCTATGTTTCTGGACTCCAAAATTTGAACTAAAATTTGCCTCTGATTTGCTTTCATGTTGCTGTCACTGCCATGAAGGTTGTGAATTCTTTTCTTTGCAAGCTCACAGGCAACCCCTGCGGACGACTAAATTGCTCTATATGCTTATAACTGATATTACAATAGTACAGTAAAATGCGATTAAATATAAGATAGCTGGCGTAGTGTTGTTCAGTGCTGCAACTTTGTAATCTTGGAGCCTTTGTAGTAGGATTTCCAGCAGTCGTAATAATAAATAATAAGGTTGGAAAGACTACATCGACATCACAGACACTTGGTGTCCGATAACAAGGTTCACAAAGAAACTGGGCAATGAAAATTCGTCACTTTTCCATGACTTTTTAATGACCACATTTCATTTTCCGTGATAGAAGAAGTTGAAAACCCGACACAACACAGATTTTTTTAACCAGATTATTACTCTACGACAAGGCAAATATTTGGAATATTCATACTTCCAGAAATTTAGTCGGACAATTAAACTGAAATTTCATGACTTTTCCATGACCTAGGTCATTTTACCCCGTATTCCATGACTTTTCCAGGCCTGGAAAATGCATTGTCAAATTCCATGACTTTTCATGACTTTTCATGGCCGTGTGAACCATGGATAAGAAGCCAATAAATCCTTCAACCTCCTCCAAAATGATTATTTTGCAAATTAATTAGTGAATTTTGAATTGCAGTCCGATTTCTGGATGGCACGATTACTAAAGCCGCCGATACACAGTGCAAGTTTTTCTCGCGCTGTTAACGCAATTTCAGGTTTTCGTTTCAGCAAAAAGTTCCAACGTCTATCATATAAAGAACGTTTAAGATATATGTAAAAAGATACATATCTAACAATTTAACTGGACGGTCAGGATTGGATAATTGGCCAGTTAGAGTAGGATTAATGTATTGTGAATGAACGTGGGTGATAAACCCTGCAACATTCAATTTTCCGCATGCAGTCTTCAAAATATTGTAAAGTTCAAACTTTTGCACTTTCTGCAACATTTTTTAGTTGCGAGACCTCTTTTTGGCCATTGCTGAGGGACATAATACAAGCAGAAACAGAAGAGTAAAAATATAACGTGTATCGGCGGTTTAAGTTTGACATGGTCATTTTGGAGGAGACTGAAGGATATATTGGCTTCCAATCGGCCACCGAATGTCGGCAGTAAGCACAGTATAAATGTTAGTTTCCAGCCTTATTCTTATTAACAGTATGGAAAACCCTACCACAAAGCCTGTAATGTTGGTAAAAAGCTGGAAGTATGAGACTGCAATACTATTGGAACACTACACCAGGTATTTTGTATTTAATCGTATTGTACTATTGTAATATCAATTATAAATATACTGAATACAGGTTGTTTGCACGGGCTACTTATGGCCATGTTTCCAGACTGACGACAAACAGAATTCGGGTAAAAAAAATGCTAAACTGACCATGAGATCAGCCTCGAGCTTAGCGCACCTTCCTCGCAAGCGCTTGAGTAGAAGGTTGGACACTACTTACGTTTTGCGCCACTTGATACGAGCCCATATCAAGTCAATGTATGTTTACATCAAGAAACTGAAACTGCACTTGATAAGTGACTATTTACACTACATATTTGGTTTCAATCTCAAAGATATGATTCAAACCATTTAACCAACTCGGTTGACCCAGGTTACCTCAACTTGCGCTCGAAATTACAGTTTATGATATCCAATTTTTTTTATCGAAACATTGTAACATGCACATAAAAAGTAACGATAAACAGCTTGAGCCTCTTTGCAGCAATTTAACTCACTTTGAGCATAACATCAAGCCTCTCCCTGTCACGGGAGACTTTCATTATTTTATTCTGGCTCACGCCAGACGATTTTACTGGTCGAAGGGAGAACCACGGCAGGGAAGGATTTAAAGAAGAGAATGCATCCTTAGTGCTCAATCAGTCTTAATATCAAAGCTATCAGTATGGGTTGGCAGATAGTCTCGCGGGCCAGAACTCCCCGCGGGCTGCCATGCATTTTAATATAGCCCTGCTTGAAGTGGTTGCAAATATCTGCACATAATTATCACGGAACGACATTTCACTGGATTGGCCAAATGGAATCGAATGCAAAGGCCTATAGCCAACTAAATAAACTCAATATGATATGGGGGTCAATTTTATCCGTGCCTTAAATCTCTCCAAAGGTCTCAAAGCGTTAGATATGGGTTGTGGTACCGGAGATTTGACAAGATTCATCGCAGATGTAGTTGGTGGTGATGGTGAGGTGGTTGGAGTTGATCCTGACGAAACGAGGGTAAAAGTCACACGAGAAAAGTTCAAAGATGTGGCGAACGTCAAATTTATCGTTGGAAACAGCATAACAGGATTTTCACATGACAACGACGAATGCTACGACCTTCATTTTAGTAGTAGTGTGTTCCACTGGATGGTAGGCGAAGAAAAGAAGCTTTACCTAGAGAAAGCATATCAGTGCCTGAAACCAGCGGGACGTATTGCCATTCAGACGGGGGTGAAGACAGATACGCCCTTCCCAGAGGCCGCTCAAAACTCATTTCAATTTCTCAAAGAGGAAGAATAGGTGGTGTGCACGTTACGTCATGGCCACCATGTTGGATGAACTTAACAAAAGGTTTTTCTTTATCTGCAATTATAATTTCATCCAACATGGCGAAAATGTCTTTGTCCATTGAATTTCGAGGGATTGGTTGCACACCACCTATACAAACAGCTGGTTGAAGACGCTGGGCAATTTAGCAATATGAAGACCAGTTTATCGAGCTCTGTCAATCATTTTGCCTCTTCGGATGAATTCGCTGGTTGGTGGAAGGCATCAAGTCATATAGAATTTGATTCAGTAAAAGATTCGCTCAAACAATTCCTTGTTACGGAGGCTGATGGACGATTGAGATTCGAACTGAAAGACGTTTTAATTCACATAGTTGGAGCGAAATAGCTGTTAGCTGGAAGTAGATGGAAAGCGACTAGTGAAGTAGTGCATGTTAACGTACTGGAAAATGCGATTCTTTCGATGCCTTTCATGGATTTAATCGTTCGCAGTATGATTATAATTCCTAAATATTAATTTAGAACTTGTTTAGTCTCGTATTTAGTATTCCAACCATGACTGTTTATCATTTAGACCCAGTCACACGACACCGGGATTGACGTTAACGTTCTAATTTAACCGGCTAGCGATTGTATACTCTTGTTGCTGCCTTATTCAAATCAGAAGAATATATTGAAATCATTAAAAATCAAATGGTATAAGAGATGTTATATACCCACCACACCTATTTTCTATTGTTCTCAATCGGTTTTGGTTTCCTACTCAAGACCTCGCTTTGAAAGCT
>JBAHVQ010000457.1:209487-221382 GCA_036872915.1 Nanipora kamurai | reverse complement strand
GAGAACAATAGAAAATGGGTGTGGTGGGCATATAAACAACATAAAAACCTCATGGTCGGTCTTCGTTGAAATTCATGTGTTCAAAGTTGTCTCCTCCTTTGTTCAGTCATCGTGACGTTTACTCTAGCAGCACATACCTGAAAACGTGTCAAGTGCTATATCTTGGGCAACAATTTCCTGTAGACATTGCCAGTCTTGGTAATTGTTATCACCAGTCTTCTTCATACAATATATATCAGAGGCGTAGGAAGTGGGGAGCAAGTGGGGGGCGAACATATGTATTTCCCCCCCACTTTTTGGCACGGTGAACGTTTAAAAACATTGACATGACTGACATGATCTCCTAAAAATATGATATAACGCAATCATTCTAAAATTTGTGATCTACAATCTTGTTGATGGTTACGTACTGCCCAAACGTTTGATGAGCAATTTATAAAACGTAAAACACAAAATGCGATGTTTCCCGATTTGGACCGGAAAAAAGTCGCCGATTCCTCGGCTACCAGATGTGCAGTTTTTGCCCCCCCCCCCTCGGAAGGACTTCCTACGCCTCTGTGTATCAATGTACACGTGTTATCGCTCAATGAGTTATTTTATTTAAAAGCTCTGTTGAAGATATGGGTCGCTCAAATGAACATCTCTTTTGCTTTAATGAACGGCAAATGGTGTATACTCGATAAAGCAATCCTGCTCGCTTAATTCGTACATATTGTCAAAAGCAATTTTGACATTGATATCTGGTTTAGACATAAAGAATACGTGACTATTCTTTATCAAGTTTGACTTGTGTAACTTTTGTTCAATGTAATTTGTATTACAAATTCTTAGGAATCAGCACGTGTGAAATAGAATGCGCCATAGTGTTAGTTTTCGAAATATTCTAAACATGCATGTCAAAAGTAATTTCAGATATATCTAGTTATGGCAAAGGTATTCTACCCTTTAATGAAGCTTTGTATGTGTGACCTTTTAGAATTTTGTTTTGCCTGCACAAAATGTCGGTGGGAGGGGAGAGATCAGGGCATATTATCCTGTAGCCCTATAATAGTGTCCGATATATCGGAATAAAAGAGCAAACGGAAGAACAAAACAAAAACAAAGAGAGAACTAAGAACAAAAAAGGATTTTATGCGTTAAAAGGTTAAGATGACGATACAGGGGCTGCAGAAGTGGAGAGACCACGGGGCATTGCCCCCAATAATTTTGTTGGGGGTCCTGCTCCCCCAACAATTTAATTCGTTCCGTTTAATATATTTGTTCTCAAAAGAAGTGCTGAAGCTAAAAATTACGTGTTAAAGGCAGTTTCCTTGTGGTTGAAATTTCCCAATTTAGCCCTGCCAAAAATACATATGTATTATAAAAAAAATGAAATGTCAACCCACGAGGTTGAAAGTTTGGTAGGCGAGGAAAGACTAAAATTTCTCCCTCGTGGCTCAAATGCTCCGCGGGATCTTCTGGAACCAAAAAGCCCATCTACGGCCTACAAATAACCCCCTCACCCCACAACACCATCTGCTACGCACTCTAAGTTCCCAAGAGCCCATTGTTTCGTCGCGCAGACCACAAGGAACGCAGGCTAGCTGAGGGGACTCATCACACCAAGGTGAAAATGACCGGGTAACCGAATTGTCTTTAATGCATTCCTTTAACATTTATACATGTTTAACAAAATGAACCGCAGACGACTGGTCCAACGTTCGTCAAGCTCGTTATCTCAGAAAAAAAATGATTTTGAGCCCTAGACGGGAATCGAACCCGCAACTTTCTGATGACCGGTGAGAAGCTCAAACCATTGAGCTACCACGACTCAGATGCTGAGCCAGCCTGTGATCGATATTGAAAACGATTTCTATCACATTTCTCTTACCGCTAATGGCAAAGATATTGGACAAATTGTTATTACAGCTTGATGATTTGAAAATGAAGGATAACCGTGACTGCCTTGCTTTCCGCTTCTCAGCAATGGTTTTCTACCTGGTCAATCACGGTATATTGCTTCGTGAGCAAGCTGCAATGGCTCTAACTAAACCGTTTTGGCTTTGGATAAAAAGCTTTTTCCCAGGGAGGATCCGACAAGTCAATTTACGCGGAACTCAGTCGCCGATTCCATCGTATTCTGCTAGCACAGAATCACAAGGTTCAATGATCTTGAAACACAGCAAGTGATGTACTTTATACTCACATTTAGCTCATACCTTGTGCCCAGTTGGTTCTGTATACCTTAAAAAACCTCATTCGTCGATGAAAAATACAAATTCTTTCATATTTTCCAAACGATTACCAATGCTGTTCTTGAAATGAAAAAGCGGGCAAAATCTTGCTTGGCGTTTGTTTGTATGTATGCATGCATGTGTGTCCGTGTGTCTGTATGTATCTAAATGGTAGCCTGTCCATCGCGACCGTGTTAAAACTGGGAGTACAACTGGAGTCCTATTAACTAAAGTACTCCACCGCGTTGGAAACCGAAACTCTGGTTTAAGAACTGCTACAAAGTAATCAGTTTATACTCGAAAACTAAATCTTTGGTTTACACAATAACAGTGGAGCAATTGACGCAAAACGTAAACGAACGTGCATAATATGGCCGTCACGATTGCTTGGGAAGTCGACGCATTCCCAGCAAACAAAATAATGACCTGGTTTGTTCCGTTTGAAATTTAATCATTTGGACGTCAAAGCAGAAAATATTTCAAAAGTCACCGTCTTAATAAAACTACATGTTGAAGAACAAGACCAGATTCGCCCCCGAGATCAAAAACAAACTACAGTACTGTAGACTTCCAACGAACGTTCGTCAAGCTGGTGTCCTCCAAAAAACGACTTCTGAGCCCTTGACGGGAATCAAACTCGCAATCTAATGATGACCGGTGAGACGCTCTAACCATTGAGCTCAAGATTCAGTTGGTGAGCTAAGGTGCAGGTTCGTCATATGAATTGCCTAATCGTAAGTCACGATATAATAATCATGGAAATACTGAATGTGTCTCACCTGTCATCAGAAGGTTGCCGGTTCGATTACTGTTTAGGGCTCAGAGATCGTTTTTCTGAGGCAATGAGCTTAACGAACCTTCGTTGGTCGTCTCATATATACCCAGCTCCCACATGAACCAGATTAGTGTTCATCATTTAGTCTAGTCTAGGTTACATAAGACTCACATAAGGTTGCATAATTAACTGGCAATCCATCACATAATTTAGTGATCAGATGCGAACATTTTATTTCTTTGATGCGATTGAAACATTCCCCCCTGTAAAAATTAAATACCACTTTTTGAACTTGCCCAAAAAATCCAGCGTACAATGTCCAGACTAATTTACATAAATAGAACATGCACACGAAATCAGGTATATATATATGCCTTGTTGTGCAGCCAACCGTGATGCTCAGATTGCTAGAAGTTTAGTTGCGGATGTTTCGCAGCAGATTTCCGCAGGAATCTAGTCATTAATTCCTCCATATAATCTTGTTCAAGAAGAGACTGGAATCTTCGACGTATCTAATGGGGTGATTTCCATTGCATGATATGAATTCATCACCAAGTACAATCGCCAAACCTGGCCACCAATTTATGTTGGTCATTAAGATCTTTCTGGGTTTTCTTTCTCATGTAAAATATGGGACAGTCTCGGCTAGAAATACAATAAATAAGCAGACTTAATCGTCTGTCAATTCGTATGGAGGTTTATAGACCTTCTTCCAAAATGGCAGATGATTTAAAATTCTTTTATATGCATATAAATTAGCCCTTATAAACTCGTTTTTATGTGGGGAATTCAAAAGGAATTTTTGCTCTAAGACGAGGTTATAAGGGTCAATTTATATGCATATAAAAGAAATTTAAATCGTCCACCATTTTGGAATAAGGTCTATTCATCACCAATTTTGAAAAGATGTCAAATGTGACCTAGAGGACACGTGAAGCATAAACTTTACTTTAATTCAAATAAGCTTTCCTTTGATGCAGAACCCAAAAAGCTTAGATAAGAGAAAATGCTTAGATGAGAAGGGAATAAGTCTACTTTATCGCTGGTCCCATCAGAAGAATACTGTTACCACCCAAAATCTGGGCGATGACGTCAGCAGCTCCTACTTGGATATTTTCCCTCGGTTAAAGGAAAATTCCTGGGTACGAAGCTGGAAACAAAGCTTCCATTCGTTTTCCATCACCCAAGTATTTAATCTTTTACAGAGAAATGTTAATTTCTTAAATGTTTTAATATTTCTCACTTTGGTAATTTCAATGAAGGCTAAGTAACAATTCTATAACCACAAAAATATAAAAACAGTTAAAACCGCCTTAAAGACCTTTGTTTCGTTGGGAAAAACATTCACGGATACTTTCAAGAAAAAACCAAACTTTTTTGTTCTCAAGTGACAGAGAAGGATTTTTAGGATTATATCTCAAAGTTTTACCCTTCAAAATATAGGTTTTTAACATGATCTCGTTGATATAAAACGACCTTTAGGTTTCTAACCAGTGCTATGCTAGGTGCTAACATAATTGCCCCCAAAATCCCTCATACTGTAGCTGGGTGTGTATGCTTATGATTTGATTTATATCGTCATCTAACTAAGTATACTTTTTGGCTGGAAAAGTGATGGTTTGGTTATCCATGTCGTTTTACTGACATATGGAAATGTTAGTTGCATGTTTCCTTCTTTTAAAACTTCGTTAGTAAAGCAAACAGATCAAGTGTAACAACATATCTAATTTTCAAAATCTTTTCACAAGCCAAAATCTTTTAAAATCCACCATGTTTATTGGAAAAAAAATCTGATTTGATAACCTCCCCTGAGATTCTGAGATGTTATTTTTCAGTGAAATATATTTCCTGACGTAATTTTCAGAATATTTCACCCAAAGAAAACAAAAGATATGTCTTAATTGTGATAATCATGAAAACATGTCAACGTTCTATCGCTGTTGTTGCCACGGTAACACAAAAAACAGCACAATTAGACAAGTATCTCTTATTTGTGATACTTCTTCTACAGTTAGGTACTCTCTCCTCTGAACTTAAATTTAAGTTAAAGATCAAAATGTCCACAAACGAATACCCTACTACAGTGGCAGTCAAAAACAATTGCTCAAGCACGACTCGTTTAAAGCTGGCGAGATTTTTGGTTGTAAAACAACAGCTTGCCCTCTTGCCATTGTAAGGCGGATAATGAAAACAAAAGTGAGGGTTACCTCCACAAAAATTGAAGGAGTGGGGACCGTTTTTATTGTGGTTCCACCTGATAATCACCACGTACTCTACGTTCTGCAGAGGTTTACTGTGCAAGGTTGGTGTGGAATCATTTCAGGAACAGGGTAAGGACCATGAGACCAAAGACCAAGATAAGCTTGGAGAATGGAGGAAAGATGCTGGTGTTGTCACAAGAAAGCTATTCACAAAAGCGAATTGCTGCAAGAGTGGGCTGCGGTCAAAGAAGCATCAGTGAAATCCTTAAAAAGCACCGAATTACTGGTAGCGTTAAGGACCGCAAGATCCCTGGGCGTAAACGAAGATTAGAGACAGGACCGTACCATAGTCAGCAACAGAAAGATGGAACGAACGAAGACAGCTCCACAAATAAAAACCGGCATGCAGCTAGAATATGGTATCAGTGTGTCCACATCCATTACCCAAAGAAGAAGAAATCCCCAATTAATGACTCGCCGTCTGCAGTTTGCACGAGCACACATCAAAGTCCGTGGCCCGCAGAAGCGACGGAAGGGTGTATGTTAGTCAGATGGTCGGGAAACAGTTTAAGGATAGTTGCAATCCAAGCAACTGCATAACACGGAAGTGATGGAATCATGGTGTGGGCATGCATCAACTCTAAAAGTGGAGTATGCACTGACCCCAACCACTCATTTGCCGGAAATCCCCCGTGGCTGGTTCTTTCAACAGATTAATACCTCGTGTCCACACCTACCGACTGGTAAAAGAATGGTTTGACGAAGAGCAAATCAGAGTGATCGATTGGCCGGCTGAGTCACCCGATCTCAATCCTATTGAGAATCTGCAGAATTGAATAAAAACAAGGGTTGGAAAGCTAAACCCCAAATGCTGCAAGGGACTTTTGATTGCTGTGCAGAGTGCAGGGGATGGCATAACACAATCCGAAGTAACGTCTCTAATAGACAGCACGCCTCGCAGATGCGCTGCTGTCGTCAAGGTCAGGGAAGGGCCCACAAAGTATTAAAACATTGTTTGTTTCTTTTGAAACGCTTTTATTATGGCAAAAATAAAGTCAAATATAACATAATCAAATGTTCTTCATGTGAACAATTTTTTTTGACTGCCACTGCAATTGCCCCTTGTAAAAGTAGAAGCTGTACGGAGCCACCTTAAAATGTGGTAGAAATAAGCTAAAACAATATAAATATGGCCTGCGGGGGCCATCTTTAAAATTCTCCAAAAGGGAGCGAATACTCTGTAATTGCATCTATCCCCAAATTCACGGTCAACAGATATTTTCTTCCTCACTTGCCCACTAATCCCCTCGTATTCCTTCACAATGTACACAAACGTCACATTATCTAGCTAATCTTTGAGTATCAGTTTTCTCACCTTGTACACAGCACATCGTGATGAAGGCTCCCCTGGCAGTTCTGACATTGCGTCCACAAACGTGAAAATTTCTCTTCTAGGCTGTTCAGGGTTGCAATTTCTTTCTGATAGAGTTCGGACTCACGTGATTTACAGTGCTTACAAACGGCACCTAGGACAAAATATTATTTAGAGCAAAGTAGCCATTACTGGATTCCCAGTGACTACGATCAAGGTTGGCTAACTGCCTTCCGATACAGAGCAAGCTACATGATGTGAAATATGGATCACATTCTGATCGTGTAGTATAAAATTCGACGTTCACCGACGGAATACAAGCGATTCAAGCGTTGAAAAAGACTAGCAAAAGAGAGTCGATATACAAATTTACCGGAATTTTTTCGAATACCGATATAGTGATAATAATTTCAAGAACACCGATATACCAATATTCCGGGATTCCGCTGGCCACACTGGATTGAAACGCCATATATAATCAATCGCTATATATATATATATTCAATCAAACACTCGCCATTGAAATGTAATTCACAAATTTTTACATCAATAATCATGTTTAGAAACCACAGCTAACATGCACTAACGGATTAGTCTTGTCACACTTGGACCGTCTCTGTAGTTGTCGTGAACGCGGACGTCTCCGTTATATAAGTAATCGAGGGTCATAGTTGCAAGTTCTCTCGGCTGTTTGGCAGCACTGGATGAGAAATAAAGATGAGCAAGAAATTCACAACTATCCTACACTACTGGAGTCAACTGAAAAAGTTGACTCAGGCGGGATTTGAACTCGCACACTCAGTTGACTTCAGTTGTGTAGGAAATTGTGAATTTATCATTTCATATTACCCTGAGGATTACAACAGCTCTACTTAATCGTTCGTACAAATTTTTCTCAAGGCATTAAATTGGTAAAATATCAACCAGGCACAGGTTATTGATCCGGTAGCGTTCCGTCTGCAAGTCTAATACGACAGAAGTTGAATAGCACGCATAAGTACGCTCAACGATTGTCAGGGATAGAGACTGCCCTGCATTAACTCTACCATTCAGTATCATACAAAGTGAATTTATACTTACGATTATCATCTAGAACTGATTTACAACCGATGCACGTGCTTCTTTTCTTAGTAAACATAGCAAGTTTGCCAACCGTTGACGTCACAATTGTTTTGGTTCGCGTGTGTTCACCCTCTAAATAAAAAAGCGAGATATGACTGCTGCACAATGACATAAAAACTAAAAAATAGTGACTGAAGAGACTCTACTAAAGGTTCTAAGGACTACTAAAGTCTACTAAAGACTCTACTATATGTTAGGGAAGCTGATGATCTTCTTGTATCCTTTTTTGGTATCCAGCCAACGAATGAGCATTAAGCCGTCCTCCTGACTGGTCGATTGCCATCGTCTTTTGCTAAAGTACGAGTGTGAGAAAGCCAGCGTAAGTAATGTCGACCTTGGAGAACGTGTGTCCGACATTGTGGACATAGAAGGCTTTGGATACGTCACAAATTTAAGCAGGGAGATCTAATTGGCGAGTAAAAACAGGATGTCGCGTAGGCAGAATAAAACGGTGACGGGTACGTAAAACTTGGGCCACAAGAATAGTACTAATATTGCGAGACAGCAAAAAAAAAAAATAAAAATAATCTGAAGACATACTTAACAAGACTGACTTTGCTTTATCTTCACCAAGGATGGGTTCAAATATCCTCATTAAAGGATTTGAGAGCTGGTTTTCTAAGTAATAAGTAGTATCGATTGGTATGTTGTGTTCCAACACATAAATTGGATCCTACAACAAAATAAAAGCATCCTCATTAACACTGCCTCTCGTAAATTAATACTCAAAGGAGAAACACTCAAACAAGAAAGTAGTGAGTGGCGCATACAATTTGTCAAGGCGTGTGCACTGATCTACATATAAATGAAAGGCGAAAAAGTCTCGATGAAAGTGGTGGCGTCAGCTAGATGGCTAAGACCGCTGACCTATAATTTCCAACTAAATTACATGTGAAATGAAGACGCGTAACAAAAACCTCTTAATAGCATCCTTTTCTAAATCCAATTTAGTTTACCGAAAGTTTTAGATTTCCTCTTGATAACGACTCAACATAGTTTCTTCCGGAATTTCACGCAAGGTTTGAATCCGGGATCTGTATCATTCATTGACAGTGGTTCTTCCGGTGGACTTACATCAAGTACTGATGTTTGGGCAACCTTTGCAGCTGCCACCTTCAGAGTGGCAGTTTACTGGCTCCTCGTACTGTCGTCACTGTCACGTCAGACCACGGAGGCGACAGTACACCGAGCCAGTAACAAACTGTCTCTCTCAAGATGGTAGCCGCAAAGCCTGTCGAAACGTCAATACTTAATGTAAGTCATCCAGAAGAACAATTGTCAATCAATGATAGCTTCCTCTGCAAATATTTATAACGAAAATTGGAAAATTATTTACGATTGACATCATACTTGAATTAATACGAGTTTTGCCTTCATTCGCTATCTTCAGAGAAACAGGTAAACAGTTTTCACATAGGTTTTCATCGAGTTAAACACTTCTCTCCTAGTTTTAAAAATTGTAAATTGTTAGAAACCCCCGAATGTGTTCCATGTGGCGCTTCTGGGCTACAGTAAAAATCCGCGAGTAATGAGCCACCAAAATTAAGAAGCAAAGGCTAAAATTTTGATTTTAAGCACCCAATATATAAGAGCCTGGCCTCAAATCCATAACAGGTTCTTATGTACTGTATTAATATATATAAAATTGTTATACAGTTTACATAAACTGTAATTACACCTCAAGGTCAAAGATTAAAGGCTACAGGAAGCAATCTATAATTATTTTCCTTTTGTCTTCGAAAAAATAATTAAGTAACAGTTTTATAAGAACTTCAGACCCTGAATTTTCCTTAGTTACCCAACACAAAAGAACCTGCTCAGACTGCCATAGGTTCTTCTACGCGGGTTTATACTGTATTTCAATACTGTAACGGTTTGTGTGGCGCGTAATCTCAACCACTGCTAGTTAAAAATGTAGTTTTTTTGTCGTAACTTAAATTTAAAACATTAACTAAAGTCGAACTTTTGCATGACGAAAAGTCTTTCAAAAATACCCAGGTTTTCAGGAAAAATCAATCGTTTTTCTGGTGATACATCATCGTTCCAAATAGGCGCCACTCTTTGAATATAAAGATTTTCTTTGAATATAAAGATTTTTTTGTTTTTTCCTTAATGAATTATTAATGAGTTGGATAACAGGTGATACACAAGCGGCCCAACCTCAAGGTACGGCAGGTGTGACAGTCTGCGCCACCAGCAGCGCAGGCATTTTAGGCTGAACTTGGGGCGGCCAACCCTCGCAATCAAATACAGCCGTTTAGGTTGGTCGCTCGGCCACAAATATTTTACAAGCACCACATTACGAAGGTTAGTCTCTTAATTAGACAAGGTTTCTTAATGGCTTCTGTAATTTCAAAGATGTACGTAGTTTGAACCATCCCTCCTTGGCTGTGACTCGCTTTCGTTCTGTTAATTGTCACGGCATCAATTCACCACGGACACAAGAAAATTTGAAGTCATTACTTTCGACAAGGGTAGTGTCTTCGCTCGTCTTCGAAATTACAGAAGTTATTAAGAAACCATGTTTAATGGAAAGACCAGCCTTCGTAATGTGTCCTCGTGAAAGATTTATGGCTGAGCAACTATTTTAAGCGAATAATATTGACTTTGAATGTTGAACGGTCCCAAAATAGCGCACAGCCTTGTTAGTTTAATGCAATATTGTTAAAATGCCTGCGCTAATCGTGTTGCGGGCAGTCGCAGCCATCTTACCTTGAGATCGGGCGGGCGAGGTAGAGCACAGTCACCAAACTAATGGTTTAATCTTGAGGGACAGATTCAGCCACCACTGACTGACGGAGACTTTAGTATTTTACTCTAGCTAACTCCAGACGATTAACTTTAGCTAACTGCAGAGTTAAGCCATTAGTTCAGTAATCATCCCCTGAGAACTTTTTTAACATTTAGAAAAAAAAATAGCAGGTGGTTTACTGATGAAGCAATGTCATGTCTCATCAGTCGTAGTGTGCCGAATACTTATTTAATGAATATCGAATTCAACTTAATGGCTAATTACCAGATACATAATAGCACCATCTCTACTTTCTACTTCAAAGTATTCTTTGCTTTTAAGGGGACAGTTAAAATGGAGAAAGAAATTGACAATTCTTTCATATGTTTTCCATTCGGGCGGTATTCAATTTTGTATTACATACAAATGAAGTATACGATGGCCTTAAGTAAGGAAAAATATCAATTTGGGCGACCTGAAATCTAGTAAATCTTCAAAGGTTTTCGAAAATCACTTGTAACATTCCTTTTGGAAACAAAATGAACGAAAATAAAAGAAAACTAATGTGGTCACTTTTGTTATCTCAATCATATTTTTTACTCGCTACGTGCTTTGACAGGCAGTACATGAAACTTCCAGAGACTATTGGGACCTTTATTTTCTGGCAAATGAAACCTCCAAGGTTCAGTCGCCTTCCTCTGCTCCTTCTCGTCACACTGCTACTTCAAAAGCCAAAGGAAAATCCCGCAATGCGACTGATATGTTATAAATTGAAAGACTAACTGTTAAATGTCTCTCTAAAAGTAGTATTTCAAAACTAACCTCTGCCTTTTGGTAAGCGGCCATTCCTTTAGCTCCAGCAATAATAACGTAAGGTACCCGGTCGCCCAGCTTTGGCGCTGAGCCAGCATCTCGTTTCTTCATTCTGTCAGTGATAAACAATTTAGGGCGTAAGTGTAGACAGTAATTTCTGATCAGGGGAGAACGTAAGTTCCCGCAAGGTTAACTTGTGACGACTTCCAATGTCACCAGTCAAACAGCGGCACAAGCCGTCGCAAGCTCTGCTCCAATACATCGCTTCTGACGGTAATTAAAAAAGTTTACAACGATAGTTCTCTCAAGGTTTTCAAACAGTTTCAGCGTTTTGAATTGAAATTTGGAAAAGTTAAGCTACGTTTAAGCTTTCAGAAGAACAATTTAAACGATAAAATCATCCCGGCATAAAATGGTCACATTCGAAAACCAAGGCAAACCTCTTGAACCTCTTAATGTCACTTCTCGTGAACAAACCTGGAGATGTCAGGCCAAGGGTTTTAGTACAAACTACTTCGATTCCGATTACCAGGTCAAAAATGACCACGGAGCTTTTATGGCTGAAAAACGTCTTTGTCCATTTACCAACTCTCGACGTATTAACTTTTATTTAATATATTTTCTGTCGTTACAGTGCGTTACACACACGTTGTCGAACTAGCGCCCAA
>JBAHVQ010000457.1:194479-205107 GCA_036872915.1 Nanipora kamurai | reverse complement strand
ATCTGAGTCTTGGTAGGTGAATGGTTAGAGCGTCTCATCAGTCATCAGAAGGTCGCGGGTATGATTCCCGTCTGGGGTTAAGAAATCGTTTTTCTGAGGACACGAGCGATCACAAACGCTCATATGTTGCTTTGGATAACAACAAGCGTCCACATTCACAAATTGTGTTCAACATTTGGGGTTCAATTTCCGTCTAGGGCTCAGAAATTGTTTTCCTGAGATAGCAATTACAAAAGACGTGCTCATGGAACTAAAAAAAGTTGTTAGGTCAGATAAACAGCTACATCTACAGACGAAAACATTGTCAAAAAAGAAAGAGAAAATTTACTAAAAGCCGGATAATGATTGTTCTTCATTAAAGCAAAAGCGATGTTCATTTGACCAATTCGCAACTTCAATGGAGCTTTTGAAACTTCAATAACGTCAATCAAAATTACAGTAGCGGTAAAAGGAAATTCGTTTACAATAAGCAATTAAACATTCCGTTAAAATCAAGTTCATTAATGTCAATGTAAAAACATTAACACTTACGAAATGTTACTAGCGTCAATCAAAATTTAATAAGAAAAATACGAAAATCAACAAAACTAAGCGTTACAATGTCTGAACAAAGGAGGAGACAGAATTTCGGAGCAGAACAGGGAAAGGTTAATACTGTTTACTGAAGAGACAGAACAAGACTATCTTACAACGATATAAAAATTGGAGTGCTGCGTCGTTTGTGCAGAACTTGTAGCACTTTAAATAGAGTCTAGATTAAATATCAAACGATTTTCGAGTCTCAGAATCATACATTTTGAGACCCAGCAGGGACTAATGGTGTAAAATGTAACCGGACCCAGTTGGTTTGACACTAGAAAATTTACTTTCACTAAATACAGACTTTGTGGTCAGCAACTATATAAATACTTAACTCGTGACCATAATGATCTTTGCTTAAACGATCGTGTAAACACTTGACTTTTCGAGACTGCCATTAGCAGTACACATGAAAGTATGAAATTGTGTAACAAGTAACCTTCGCTTTACCATCTGAGTCCACGTAGCTCAATGGTTAGAGCATCTCACCGGGATCACAAGATTATGGGTTCGATTCCCGGTAAGGGCTCAGACAACTTTTGTGAGTTAACAGGCTTGACAGTAAACTAAGATGTTCGTTATTTGCGTTCATTTAACCCTAATATTAATGTTGCATCCTATATTTTTACATCGTTCACTGATTTTTTACTGCTACGACCTATGCCTAATCTCAAGGAAATTTGTCATCGTCTCCATTGCAAAATGGCAAGTCATTTTATTATATTAGTACTGATTTTTCCACACAATAAAGGGCACGAACAAAAGTCATATGCTTGAAATTGAAAGCGTCTTATTGGCCGGACGATCTTTTTCACTAGTAAAAAAAGTATCGAATCAACGTTCTCATTGACTAACGGTTTTCCCGCCACAACATTCTCAAATTGCTATTATGGAAATTTTTTTTAATCTTTCATTCCTATATTAGAGGTTTAAATGCTAATTTTTATCAGACTAACACAAACGCTAACAAGTTAATCATCCATTTCTTTAACTGGATTTACAGAGACTAAGTTTAAAGTTTCTGAAGAAAGACATGTATTTTATAGCAATGCCATTTCCGGCTATTCCTTTATCTCAATGCCGCTTGGACGACTTTCTTTGTATCTGATAAATTAAATTCTTCACTGAGAAATAATTTGTTAGACTCCACATCCGATAATTAATCCTTAGCGACGATTTCATTTTTAGGGTTATTTATGGGCAGCAACTCTTAAACCATCTACGTACATAGGTTAGTGCATATGTCGATAGGCACGCACTTACCCGTGGATGCACGCCAGCCTACCTGGAAGCATGGTTGTACGTTAACTAACATGCATCCATAAAATGTATGCACGTAGGTGAGCAGATATGCCGGTGGTATGTGGGTGCGTATGTATCCACGTATGTCGTCGGTGCGCCTGGACGGTTGTACATTTTCACTTATCATCAACGAAGTTGCCCGGAGAGCTCACCTGTCAATTAGAATTTTTTGCAGACAGTTGTTTATCAAGCTAGCCACCAGCGGAGCGTTGTCTCGACGAACCTAACACGATGAAATAAAATAATTTACAGATAATCACGTGTTTACTTAATCATCTGATCATTGCATAAAGATATTTCTCTCCCCTTAGACGAAAATCCTAACGCTACTCATTGGTGAGTTTCCGAAGGACCTCTTTTTTCTTTTCTTTTCTTACGGGTCTCTTAAAAGCATTAGAATAACCACGAAGGAAGCAGACTAAATGCTTAATCCTGAATTCCTTTGCTTTTAATTTGTAACTAAAATTAATTTTAGAACACCTGATCTCGTTGGTTGCTGAATCGAATAAAAACAATGGGAAAATGTTTCGTGCAATCATGTTTAAATATTCCTGTCGTATTTCCGACGGCGAGAGTATGCACTAATTCTCTTTCCACTAACGCAAGTAAAAATATCCTGCGATATTTGTACTGTATAAATTATTTGTCGTTTTCCTGTATGTACGTTTCACTAATGACGACGACTCCTGCTTACCATTCGCTCGTGAATGTTGCAAGATGTTTTGAATACTTTCGTGAGTAAACGGAATATAGCAGGGGGACATTAGCAGAAGTGTAAATTGGACTTGTGTTTCGAAATAACTTGAAAGAGTGAATAACTTATTAGACAGTTTAGTGAACAGAATTGCTGGTAAGTTTACCCATAATTTGTATTTTGTTTCGTAAGATATCCAGCCGTTTTGCGAATTAATCTGTCTAATAAGGTATATATTTTTGCTCGTGCAGTTGGCGAGCATACAACAGTTTTCTTTCGTCTTGGGTATCTTGGTCTAAAACCATGTTCTGTATAGCAGAGAAGTATTCATTTCTCCTGTTCGGTATTCTACAAATTCTACGCTGCCTACCGTCTCAATTCCTTTGCAATCCATCTTATCGTGAACATCGGGCTTGGTGAAGTATAGTCCCGCATACCGCTTCTTGCTGATAAGGAGGTACGGAAAGTAAACCTATGCGTTGAGTGTAAAACAGTCATAAAATTCCTGTACGGTAAAGACAAATTTGTGGATGTTGGGGCTTGGTGTTATCGAGGACAACATATAAACGTTTGTGGTCGTTCGTGTCCTCAGAAAAACGATTTCTTTGCCCCAGACGGGAATCATACCCGCGACCTTCTGATGACTGATGAGACGCTCTAACCATTCACCTACCAAGACTCAGATGGTCAGCTAAGGTGCTGGTTCGTCATATGTACTGCCTAAGCGGAAGGCATGATATGATAATAGTAATGAAATACCGAATGCCGAACACAATTAGTCTTAGAGCGTTGAGTTAGAGCGTTTCGTCGGTCGTAGAAGGTTGCGGGTTCGATTCCTTTCCAGGGTCAGACTCGTGCCCAGTCGTTAGTACTGATGCATATGACGAAACTAAGAGGAAAATTAAAAAGGAAGGTTGTGGGGACATGTAGTACGTGTATCGAGGACAACATATAAACGTTTGTGGTCGTTCGTGTCCTCAGAAAAACGATTTCTTTGCCCCAGACGGGAATCAAACCTGCAACCTTCTGACGACTGTTGAGATGCTCTAACATTTCGGCTGCCAAGACTCAAGATAGTGAGCTAAGGGTGCTGGTTCGTCATATGTGCTGGTTATGTGCAAGCCATGACATGATAATGGATTGACCTACATGTTCAACACAAATTTGTGCATGTGCTTTGACGAGCGTTCACAACATCAAGCTCCCACGTGCATACATTTGTATTTAACATTCAGGTTATTCCTATTATTATCATAATGTAGCTTCTACGCAGGCAGCACAAACGAAGAACCTGCACCTTAGTTTATCATCTAAGTCTTGGTTCCTCAATAGTTAGACGGTCTCACCGGTCATCAGAAGGTTACGGGCTCCATGCCAGTTGGCTCAGAAATAATTCTGATGATATGCATTTGATAAACGTTTACATCTTGCCCGCAATAACACCAAGTTTGACATGCAAGCATTTGTGCATAGCATTAACTTAGTTTCACCATTAGGCACGGCATGCCATGAAAATAAGTACACTTCAGTTTTGGTAGAGCAAAGATGTCGCAGGTGAAGATAAACGGTATGTCCTGGGTGCGGATATTGAGGGAACCAAACCAAATTACATTATTTACAATCACTATACGTATATTATCACGCATGAGATTTGGTCGTATAGGCTGTCACGCGTCAACAGACTTAACTCAAAAAGATACACATTAAAACTTGAATGATTTAATGTTTGCGAAATGCTGAATGAAGGTGATTTTTCGAGTTTATTTCAAACTCAAGGTCAAACCTATACTATACTCTGTGAAATACATCATCTTGCTTCTTACATGTATTCTTGACAAAAGATCGCATGTCGTAGCAAGTTATTAAACTCTTGGGTCAACAACAGTACTCTTAATACTTAATGCTGTACAAAAATTTGGTTCATGTGGGAGCTTGGTAAATCGTTTTTCTGCGATAACGAGCTTGACGAACGTTTACTAGTACTCTTAATCTGAACTAAACGGTTTTGCATGCATATTTTAATTTACTTGAAATATTTACTGTACGGTGTGTGTCTCACTACCAGTGCCTGAACATTTTTGCCCACAATTTTTATAGAAATTCCGACTATAAGAAACTGCATAAATAAGTTGGCACTCAGAAAAACACAGTAAGAAAGTAACAAAAGAAGCAAGAGTTATCGGTAGCGAAGATCAATTTTATTAGGTCTGCTAACTGCATCGTCGCCTAAGGATGTCTACACTTAATTATTTCGTTGTAAGACAACTGGACGCCTAAAGACCGGGAACTCCAGGTCAAATTAGAGACAAATTGATCAAGCAAATGTTAGGCTAAGTTAGTCAGTACAAACTAACGAAAAGACTCCTGCAAACATCGCAAAATTGACAATGCTGACGTCATACGCCGGGCAAGACTTCCCACAGATAATAGCAGTTTTGCCTTGAAAACAAAAACCGGCCTGTTTGATTGAGTTAAATCAACAATAGAAAATCAACACAAAAGACAATCAAATATGTATAAATTTTACTACAACTGTCGTCCAAAGTTAGGTGCGTTTTTCCCCCTTCCGTTTTTTATTAAAACAAAAGCCTGGGTTTTATGGGGGGGTTCAGATTATAAGGAAAAGTACCTTTTCGAACTCCAGTTTGATTGGCTGAATAAAATGGGACGTGACGTAAGATGCAGCTTCTTTCCCAAGCTCCATACTCGCAGCAACGGTATCCGTACCAAACTTCACCATAACTGAATCAGTATCTCCGTAGATTACCTAGGGTTTTTTTAATATTAGGTCACTGATCAATATTAATTGCCTAAATAAATGAGTAAATCTGGAGCTTAACAATAAACAGTATTTAGATTTGGTGAAGATGCTCAGGTTGCACTATAGTGTACTGAAACAAAGTAATAAGCCCCCGTTACCTTTGCATCGTGTTCATATCCATTGGCAATTGTGTACTTCTCCTCGACCAGCTCTTTCGTTTTATCAATCATCATGCGACCAAAGGCTGTAACACTCTAAAGAAATCGTGTAGAACAGATCTCTGGATTGATTTTTAACACGATTAAGTTAATAAAATTGGTGACCTCTTGCAATAATTCCACGACTTCTCATGTGTGATTTCAAGTGATTATGTGTGGAAAAGGACACAAGTTTTACATGTGGCTTTTCATATTTCAAAATTTTTCGCAAGTTTTTTACACACAATTTTAAATTTCACATCTTTTACAGATGTCTTTCACATGTGATTTACATCTGGTTCACATGTGATTACACGTAAAATCTGGCACGTAGAAATTTTAAAAGAGCTGTTTGTTTTTGACATAAATATGAATCATTGTGAATTTACAGGCAGAAAAATCAACGGCCGCATTAACGATGTCCATGGTCAACTACTTACAGATGATATTTCCAAACATGGTAGTTTACCAACTTGAGCACCAGTAAAACCATAAACAGAATTGGCGCTGATTTTCAAGGCCAATTGTCGACCATCGAGTACCTACATGAAAAATAATACAGCATAATGAACAAGAGTCAATTGAAAAGGCAAGAGGGTTTGGGCGGAATTTTTGTACATAACTTATGATCTAGTAGCTTATGAAAATTAACTGGAATTATCAAGGTTTTCTCAAGTTCTTAATTGATATCAAGATTTGCCGAGATACCAGTTTTGTTGAGCTTAATTTTATCTTAAAAGCTTCTGATATATTCCAGTGTTTTAAGTATATGCTGTTTATTTGGAACCTCGTATCTCTAAGGCCGAAAGAGCTAGGAAACTGCCGAAAATTAAAGTTCGTTGAAATGACGTTTCGAGCGAAGGCTCACGGAGTGAAATGTGATATATAGGCATGCGAGAAGGTATGTGGATTTTTTTGGAGGGAAGTAACACTGAAGGAACGACGCAAATGTTAGATACATCGCACTTCTCAAACATTTTCACTTGCTCTAACAAACACATCAATGGCGAACTTTTGCCATTCCGTTTTACGTTTAAGCAACCAAAAAATCGCTCTGCTACTAGGTATACGTCATGGTTCGTTGCTTAATCTAACAGGACGTTTCAAGAAAACCAACCTTTTTCCTGAACGGATCTTTTTCATTCTTTAGGTCAATCTTCGCCCTAAAAAGATCCCAGGAATAAGAAGAGACCAAAATTTGAACTCAACGGCAACTTAAGCTTGTAACAGAACATTTCTATTTTCTTCTTCGTGTAAGAACCCCCTTTTTCCAGCTCGGCATAGCTGAGGTTGAAATACCATAATAGCCTGAATCCTCTAACGACAGAGTATCCAAAATAAATAAATAAATGAGTAAATAACTAAGTAAATAACTAAATAAATAAACAAATCAATAAGTAAAGTGTAAAACATAATCCGAAAATTAACATCTTGAAACTTGAGATACAAGTTAAAACAAGACGAAGACAGGTGCAGTAATATTTCGACTTTATTGCAAAGTCATTATCAAACCAACTAAGTTTACAAAACATGTTTTGTAATCAAAACCCATAAACCAATCAAAAACCATAAAAATTAAAGAGCCAATCAAAACATACCTCTCAGCTGCGGAAAAAATAAATAGAAATACGGCAAAAATGACCGACGTTTTAAGTAGATTTGCGTTTGCAAAAAAATTACTGCAGTTTGTTCAGTAGATTTTCTTTGGAGAGCGGTCACTTCTTAATTTGTATTATGTATATTATAATTGTAATGTATGTATATTATTAATTGGTAATAGCATGATTTCTCGTGCAATTTTGAAAACATACACTCGTGAGTTTTTCAAAGATCTCAACTAACATATATTAATATTTTGATGGTTTTGCAAAAAATTCACCCGTGCATATTTTTCCCAAATTGCACTCGAGCCCGTACTATAACCTCTACAACGTAAAATTTTCATTTTTCGCAAATGGATTGTGTCGGTGAGACCCGCCAATACATCGGTGTTAGATAAAATACTTTTCAATTTTTTACTGGATTAAAATAATTCAAACTCAATGTTTCATTTTTGCCTGGATCTGCGGCATCCATTGGCCCAAATTATCTGATCTTTAATTCTTACGTTGGCAGGGAAAATTCGCTTCCCTGACCCCCTGGACACCGCGGAAATAGGTTTTAAGGCTCGGTACACTTACTATATGAGTCAGCGGTTTTACCCTAACAGATTACAAAAGTCCGATAGCTTCACGATGGTTTCCACACTAATTGAGTCGACTGAATTTAACTCTTTAACGCATGACATTTTACTCTTTTCTTGTTTGTTTTCTCTTTGTTCTGTCGTTTGTTCTTTTGTTCTTGATGTCCGGTGTATGAAACATTGTTCGATAAAGGGTTAAACGTAGAGTTTAAAAGTTAGAGCCTGTCTCGAAGACTTAGTCATGACATATCACAACTCTTCCTTGATAATAAATTCATTATATATATCGTTTCAAAGACGACTGAAGGCTGTACTTGGTTTCAAATGTTCGAAATTGGGCAATGTCATGGTATAATGTTGCAATACCATGTCTCCCGTTGGCCGTTTGACTCAGTGTACATCCTCCTTCTTAGTTTAAAATATTTACTGAAATCTGTACAACATTAATTTCCGTACTTTTTCCTGGCGCTGAGTAAACTCTCCAAGATCTCTGGCAACAATCCTTTTCGCTTTGTCGTCTTTATAAAATAACATCCGCAAGGCGTCTTGATGTATTCGTCGGCTGAAAGACTAGAAAGTGAATTTCTGATCGCAAATCAAACATCCCGTCAGTGCCAAAGATGTCTTAGACACCATAATTTAAAGAACAAATGAAACAAATATTATTAGCTCACACAAGTAGTAAAAAGCACTAAATGAACTCTAGGGTAAGAAAACAGTTATAACTCGTAAATTATATTTATATAAAACTTACGAGTTACAAAGTGATACTTTCGACGCAAATGCCAAAAACAAGCTGTTCGTTAGCTAAATACGTTATATTGTTCAACACAAAATGTCATTCTCTTTCATGTTTGCAGGAACAGTCACGAATATTTCACATCATTACATGGCTGAGGTCGTTACCCCAACATGACGAGTGCCGACTGGCTGCCTAGCAGTGCAATAAGTATTTTGTACAGACTAGCAAGTTTTGGCGGGAGAATTGTCGAGTTGATTTGAAGGCAAGGAAACCAGATTCAGTTAAGACTTACACAGGATTAACAACAACTATAAGCTTATGCCTAGGTTAAATCTTTTTTCTTGTTATTTTAGGCTAAGAACTAGACGAACAAATTTAAGAAACAACCAACGAAAACACGACGTCATTGGCAAAACCAAGCATGTAAACCTAGACTGCCACTTTGCTGAACAGGAAGACCTATTAAGCACGATAAAGGAAGGAACTAAAAGCCATATAACAAATTCCTCATGAACCTCGTTTGGTCGGTCTTTACGGCAAAGTATATTTGCCTTCGGTTTATTCCGCGCAAACCTCGTTCTTTCGTTAATCAATCGGTACGAAAAACTCAGACAAATACTTTCAAAAATCAAAAAGGGTGCTTCCACTGCTTGTTTTTTCGGAGTATTTTCACCCTTTTTTCATAAATTTCGAGGGTGATGCCAAATTAACAGGTGGCTATGACTGCTGTGGAGTCAGTGTATTTGACCTTGGGTGACTTATGGATTTTAGGAAGAAAACAATGATGAACCCTTCTCCTTAATTAAGTACTCTCCAAACACCCAAATCTTAAATAAGCGTTCCGGGCGCTTATTAGAGGAAATATGGCAACTCTGTCTAATCTAGAAGAGGCAAATGAGAACTTCACCGCCACTGAGCGAACTGTGCAGAAGCGGACTGAGAGTTTCCACTTCGTTTGAATATTATCTTGAATTAAATGTTGGGTTAAACACGAAGCGAGCACATAACAAAGAACAATTCCCTTAAAATGAATTCTACTGTAACGGGAGTATAACTAGTTCGTTAACAGTAAACAGGACTCTAAATGCGACGTTAAATGAAAGCTTTAAGTTCTTCAGTAAATTACATATATAAGCAATATATAGTTCAATTTTGTGGATATAATTTATTCTAGTTTACTGTTATTCATGACTGAAAATGCAAATGAAAACCGAGAAAACCTTAACCTTAATATCAACTGAATGAGTTACTTAGCCTCTACTTACGCACTCGCTTCGTGACATAAGTCAAAGTAATTCTTTTTGTTAAGTGTCTCCTACTATTAAATGTTCCCTTCATTAAGAGCTCTATAAAAACTCAAATTGGATGTATGTGGGGGAGGAAATACGATTCACGTTACAAGGTCTATTGAAAAGACAGTTAAAGTAGTTTGAAGGGTGACAGCTTTAGGAATCATTTCGTGTGCGGTAAAATAAGACTACGTGGCAAAATAAGGTAACTTACTCTTTGATATTGTTTCTATTAAGCAATGTGGTATAACATAAGTTGTGTGCCATCATTATGGACGGATATAAGGACGAGAAATCTAGGGTTGCGATCGGCTTATCATAATACCTAGAAAAAGAAGTCCTTTATAAGTAAAGCACAACGAAACGAATGACTCAATGAATGGAAAAAGGTTAAACTAACTACCATATTAATCATGCCGATTTGTATCCACACCGTCCGAAGAAACTGACCAAAGCAGGCATCGGAGTAAAGCCTAGCTTCCACTAGGCGGAATTTTCCGCGCCTACTGCTTTTTCCTTGTTTCTTTTTGGCTCTTGGGAACCACCTAAGATTTCCGAAGAGCTAATGAGAAACAAGAAAAAGACAGTACGCACGGGAAATTCCACCTAGTGGAAATTACGCTTAATACATTTCCCACGGCTCGATACATTTACTTAACTAGTGAGTGGTTTCAATCTAACAATCAACAAAGTCTTTAATTTCATAACTTTATTCTCGTGAATCAAGTCGACTGAGTATAAACTAACTTTAGTTAGAGCCTCGAAATCTCACAGAACACTTGTTTGATATGAAAACCGTAATATATACAGTCAACTCTCGTTATAGCGGACACCCTGGGGACCGTCATTTAGTGTCCGTAATAACGAGAGTCCGCAGTAGCG
>JBAHVQ010000457.1:171310-194379 GCA_036872915.1 Nanipora kamurai | reverse complement strand
AATAGCGAGAGCTATTGCAATACAATTTATAATAGTTTTGGCCGGGGATTTACAAAGTGTCCTTAATAGCGGGGTGTTCGTAATAACGAGGTGTCCGCAAGGCGAGAGTTGACTGTATTATGAAAAGTGAAAGAATAGACTCAACAAGGTGTCAAATGGCAGATGCCAGTCACAGTGGTGTTTAATGTTTCATTACAATGCCTTACATCGACTGTTTGGCGGCCTTTTTACCCCCCACAAAAGGCATAATGGTTTTAATATCATTCCAGACTTCTGTATCATTCAAGGTTGAGTCTTGGCTATAAGTCTAAGTTTAGAGCTTAAATTCAGTCGAACATTAAACTCTATTCACGGGGAAACCTTTCTGAATCTGCTTGGTTTTATAATTTGTATCGTAAAACCGCTGAACATCATAGTAAGTATCGAGTTAGAAAAAAGGTATTTCCGCGGTGTCGACTGAAGCTGTGCGGAAAACGGAATTTTTCTTTGTTTTGTGTGCTCTGGGGTGGAATTAATTTAAAAAGACAGAAATACAATCCGTTCCGAGCATAGAGTTCCACTTAGCAGTAAACTGACTTAAACATAATTTCCACTAGGCGGAATTTTCCGCCCGTTTTTCCTTTTTTCTTGCTTCTCATTGGCTCTCGGAAGCTCAAGAGTTCTCGAGAGCCAATGAGAAACAAAACAAAGACAGTACGGGCGGAAAATTGCGCCTAATGGAAACTAGGCTTTAACGCTCTCCTGTCCGAGGACTTTCCCCTTGACGAGCAATACTAATACGAATGTGTAATACTAATGTCTCTATAGCTCACTGAGGACCTATACGGAGAGGAAGGAGTTAAAGGTCGGACTTATACCAGATGGTTGTGCGTCCTGGTTGATCTGATTCAGTCACCACAGTTCTCGGGGATCTATTCCAACATTCGTAAACGAATAGTAACGAGGAATTAGGGTCTTAGGAGTTAAAGACATACTCCTGGGTGAATAAATTGGATGCGACGGCCATCTCGTGTCCACTACATCAATTTCTGGGGGTTAGCCGCAAGAGACAAGGAAGATGCTTTAATTTTAAACTTGGAACCATTAATTCCCACAGAATTAATCAACGCATTTCTTTAATTTAACTTCCCAATAATTTACTGTTTTTATCTAGCAAGGGCGAATAAATACATTAACTTGTGTTCCTTATTTCCGTAGATTTTATTCTAGTTTGTGTGGTTTGTTCCATCACAAGTTGATTCTGTCTAGTATAGGCGGATAAATATATTGGCTTGTATCCATTATTTCCTCAGATTTATTCTAATTTGTCTCATTTATCCTTTTATAAGATAAAGAGTTTGTCTAACATAAGAGGATAAAAATGTCGGTTCTTTTTCTCTATTACCTTGCGTTTATCTTTATTTTAACTTTCACGTATTTCCATTCCCATGGTTTCTCTGACGAGTTTGTCTCTTTTCGGTTCACTGACCGACACGTAGAATAGCAAATGACTTTTAATTATTTACATTTCACTACTTAGTTTATTATAAATTTAAGTCTGACTAGTCACCTTTTATGTAAATCAATCTCTTATCGCTTGCCTGTCATTTTTTTTAAATAGTATTTAAAAATATCACCGTAATAAGTAAATATGCAGGGCTTAAAATAGCAACCTGCCAATGGCCAAATGGCAGCCAAATTTCAGGTTTGGCAGTCGAAAATAAGAACGAACTGCCAAATGGATAATAAAATCGCAGGTTAAGTTTACTGGACTAGCTTTGCGACATTTTCCACTTTTCTTTTCATATTTCCATGATCCTTTGTCACGAATTCCGAAATTCTACTGTACGATTTACGCGTACGAAAATTCGAACTCGAAAACAAACTTGTCTCTTTGCAAGGGACTGAGTCGACTCTTTTAGAGTCTGCAAAGACTTGTGGGCAGCGGGAAAAGTTGACAACATGGCCGCCATTCGACTAATTAAGAAATCAACGCTTCTAAGTTGCGGCATGGAGGAATGGTTTGAAATAGTTGAAACTCTCAACCGTAATGAAATTACGTAAAATTACACTTGGTAAGTAACGTGTGATGCAAAATATGTGTGCAAAAATTCATATACATGGCAGGCTATAAACGTTTGCTATCTCGAGCCCTGGCATGCCAACTTCGCCGCAAAAATTGTTGAAATAAAGGTTACATTGTTTGAATTTTGAACGCCGCCATTAAAGCAGTAAAACTTAGCAAAAGTAATAAAAAGGTAGGCTATGACGTCATAGCCACAGCAATAACAAATCGGAGCCAAGCTTATCACAGTTATGATGTAAAGAAAGCTCTCGACTCATTCTCTTCAAACTCGGTCACTTCAATGACGGGCGCCTAAATTTAAACTTTGCGTAAAACTTTCTGTGGTTACTTAGTGCCATATCTTTAAGATTAAAAAAAGCAAGCGTATTTTTCATCGGAGAACCACCTTATCAATCAAAACAACTTTAAAAGCTGTTACAAAATAATGAAAAAAATAATTTTATTAAATTACGAATATATTACTAATAAGTAACAGTAACTTTAATTTTCGAAGTCTTACCCTTTGGCGGGCTCAATAACTGTCGCTCCAGTATATTCCTCTCCCGGCTCAATTCTCTGAGCGGGAATAACTAGATCTTGAGTGCGAGCCTGAAAACGAGAAAATGAGGAAAATCAACCACACATAAATTTAGAGTACGTTTTACAACCCAGATTCCATTATAGTTAATTTATTTATAAATTAGTTAATTCACTTATTTACTCATTTTATTTATTTATCGATTTAATATAATTATGTACAGTAACCTTTCAGATAAACTGTCTTTCTTCAACATTAAGTATATTTCCATTGTTATATCGTGACTTCCACCTAAGAAGTACATATGACGAACCTGCACCTTAGCTAACCACCTGAGTCGTGGTAGCTCAATGGTTAGAGCGTCTCACCGGTAATCAGGTTGCGGGTTCGATTCCCGTCTAGGGCTCAGAAATCGTTTTTCTGAGAGACGAGTTTGACAAACGTCCACTGGTCGTCTGATATTCAACAAGCTCCCACATGAACTAAGTTCGTGTTCAACATTAAGAAAACATTAAGTTCGAGATACTAAGATTAGTACTCCAATTCATTTCAGTGAAGTCTAATTCGTTAGATTCAAACGTGGTCATTCCCTATCAATTGAAATGAACGGTTCCCTTTGTTCATCCGCTGAATACAATTACCCGAGTGCTTTTCGAAATCTCGTTTGCTGTGCTAGTCTGAGCAACTGTCTTTCCGTTCGCTTCCGTACCACCTTATTGCATCCCATCCATCTTATTTCATCCCATGCTGAACTGTTGTGTCTTATCCTACAGTGGTTTTAGTTCTGGTTTACCAAAATTAAGATAATTTTGAGTTAATCAAGAACTAAATTAGCTTAACTCCTCCACTTCTCAACTTGTTTCCTTTTATTCTTTGCTATCTCCTTGTTCTCTCATTTGTTCTACATGTTCTATACATAGGACATTGGGCATTAAAAAGTTAACACCTGAACCAACTAGAATACAAACCTTTCTTAAAAGCTGTGAAATGACCTTAATTTGCTGTCCTCTTGACAAAAGATAACTGAAGGGGACACCAGTTACACGCGCCATTTCCATGTAGTTGATCACGCACATAAGCTTGTCTAACAAGCGTAATGGTAGAAACGCATCCTTTAAACAGTAGATAGCTAAACGACGCCTTGTCTGTTCGTTTCCATTCTAGAGCAGAAGTGTATAAGTATAAGTAATTGTATGAGTATGAGTACGGGTGTGAATATCAGTATGTGCGAGTATGAGTGTTTACTTCGATATGTGTGACAGTGTTTGTGTGATCATCCAGTCGTAATATGGATGTACAGGGAGCAGGAAGGTGAGGGTGAGAGTTAGAGTACAATGTGTGAATATGAAGTTTGGGTGTGACAGAGAGTAAGTTCAGTGCAAGTGTCTGTCGAATGCAAGTGTGAGCGCGTGTGAGAGGGAATGTGATGCGAGTTTTAGTACCAACGTGAGTTTGCATACACCGTGCAGTCCGAGTATCAATGTGAGAGCAAACTCCAGTGTTAGTATCCGCTCAAGTTAGCGTGAGAGTAAATATGAGTGCAAGGGTAAGAATGAAGTCCTGTACGAGTGTTAGAGTTGGGGTGGGTGTGCATGAGGGAGGGTGAGTGTGTATGAGGGAGTGTGAGTGTTGGTGTGAAAATGAGGGTGTTGCCATGGTAAGGTGACACCAGCTGCCCATAAGACAAATAGCCAGAAGGTTGATGAAGTGCCAAAACCGACCCGAATATATAAAAATGCTCGTTCTGACCGAAGGCCTGTGGCAAACCTGGGACATGCACACAGAAAACCCTTCAGTTTCAGGCAGTGTCTTTTGCAGATTCTGCGGACCAAGGGTTGCAACAAGAAATTTTGATTAATCGCATAGGTGACTTGCACGAAGGAAATATCTGGTCGCCAGAAGTGAAATTCGGTCGCATTTGGCGACCTAGCAAAGTCTTATTTCAACCTCTACAGACACTAAAAATTGTGATTTAAAGTGCTTAGGGGACCTGTTATAACGTAATAGGGCTTTATCTCAGCTGCATATAAGTGCAAATCACTGAACAGAAGAACTTGTCTTGCAAGATAAGAGTTTAATAAATCTGTTTTTTCAACAGCTCGCTGCAGCCAAGTAACAGTCTTTTTCAAAGATTAAAATGTGGAGTTTAACTGGTTTTCAAGCACGGCATTATAAAACAGGTCTGCTGTTTAGTCTGGCCAAAGCAAGATAACATTAAGTGAAAGTGAATTTTCGACGGTAAGAATCATGCATACAGAATCATATAGGCTCACAGGTTCAAGTAAATCGACTCAAGGCACCAGAGTTTAAATTTTTTTCCAGTTGATCACTGTTGGGTCCTAAAGTGAGTCACTCTGACACTCTAAAATTTACTTTCACTTAAAGGGCAGATGACTCGTAAATTAAGTAAATCTTACTTGAAAGAACTCTTAATATAATGGAGAATATCAATTTACTGTTCTTCCATATTTCACCTTGTTCTTGTAATACTTAGATTTACGTGATATTCAAATTAGATAACTTATAACATATTGTTTGTCGTCAGATTATGTAACGAAACCATTTCAAACTTTGCATTTTGGCACAGGTCATACGCTTAAACATTAAAAAGAAGTTACCAATGATTTCGTTCAATAATCTTAAAGAAATAAACGATTTCAAAGTATTGTGTGAACAATATGACGTCGTAAGTTATCTAACTTGAATATCACAAACCTGTATACCTCAAGAACTAGGTGAAATATGGAAGAACAGTCAATTGACATTCCCCTTTATTGTATAAGTTCTTTCAAATACGACAAACTTAATTTACGAGCCACGTATCCTTTAATATAGATTTCATTTCATGTTATCGAAAATGCGTGTGTAAATGCCTAGTATTCCTAAAGTAGCATTAGGCAGTTGGATTATTTGATATCACATCAGTCAAAGTGTGAAATTAGGGATATAGATATTCGTGAAAATAAGTAAATATTGGGAAAATGGCATGAATACTTGTGAAATAATCAAAATATCAATGAGTTGCCACTTTGGATAAAAATTCTGAGAAAAACACCGACTAAGAGGGATGGGTTTAATGTCCACACAAACCTGAAGGTCTGTAATAATTGAATGCTGTACGTCCTCCTTCTGCTCTTGCAAGAAATGAAAGCTCACAGAGTTCAATGTATAGGACCTCAGTTTGTAATCCCTGAGCAACAAATGAAGTAAATCAAACTGAACCCTTCCAGAAATGTTGATCACTTTATTTTCTCGTTTACCGTACGCACGAGACTGAAACGTCGTTGTGGAGACTGTGCTCTTATCGTCCTTGATCCGTCCAAGTAAAGGAAACTTTCCAACTTTTAAGGCTACGGCACGATTTAGCAAATATGGTAAATCAAAATTGACGATGTTGTAACCAGTAATAAGATCGGGATCGGCTTCATTTACAAAATTAGACCACTCCTATAAACGACAAGTAGGATCTGAGTCATTAAGATGCATTGAATGCTTTTGCGTTCTTCCACTTAATGGTTAGGTACGCATGCGTAGATGGCGATCTTGTCGAATCGTTATTATATCACGACAGCACCGTCCGCGTCACTATAAACCAGAAATTTTTGGATGTTTGCTTCGGTGAATTTCTTTTAAACTTGGAAATTAAAACAAACAGAGTAAGCTCAACAACATATCTAATTTTCAACATTTTTCATGCTACAGAATTTTTTAAAATCCACAAGTCTATTGCAGAAAACCTACCTTGACAACCTACCCTGAAATTTTGATATTTTATTCTTTGATGGAATACCTAACCTCAGACGAAAAATTCGCCGAAAAAATCCGAAGATGTGTCTGAAATGTAATAATCGCGAAAATATGCCGATGCTCCGTTATTATTACCATCTTAACAATCGAAAATTCCACAATTCGACAAATATCTCATGTTTATCATGCCTCTTCTACAGTTAGACACACTTTGTATCGAACTTACAACTATTTCAACGATAGAAATGCCCATAAATGGAGACCGTACTAATTGAATCCTGTACATATAGAAACCGTAGGCAACCACCATAAATTTATGAGCTACAAGTTCTCTGCGATTGAATCTCAAAGATGTTTATCAAGTAAGCAATTGCAACTATTAACCTGTAACATAGACGGTCAGTCCCGACTCTTATGAACTACCACAAATGATCTAATAAACTCCCACTCGCTAATAGACGTGCCGTATCTAATTAACGCCCCTGTCAAATGACCATTTTGAGCTATGCCCCCTATCTATTGAACATTCCGTATCTAATAAACGGCCCTTACCGAAATTTGGGTAAACTATTCAATTACCTATTAAACGCCTTCCCGAACTACAGTGAAAAGATACAAAAATCCATGAGAGATTTACAAAGCAATTTACTTCAAAACTTGTTGAACCACGAAAGGTTTGGAAACCACATCTTGCTCTAGTTTAAATTTAAAACAAGGGTACTGCTTCAGGTCTTTAATCTCTTTGCTGACAAGGTTCGCAAATGTTCTGTAGTTTGGTCTTGTTCTGTAACGCCCAGGAACGATCAGGAACGATCAGGCCACTATATGTTTCCTCTTTCAACACATTTGACAAAAATCAAACAAGGAAATGAGCTACTAATCTCGAGTGGCCGGCCCTGTGGCCGGCAGTCACTAATTCTGACGCCACCGGCTGCCATCTTACGACTCGGAACATATGCACTGCTGCCTTCCCACTTGTTCCCAGTTCCGTTTATTAAAAAAAAAATAAATACTGACGTCTCACAGTCAAACTTAGGGATGAAGACCAATCAGCAGAATTTCACCGGGTAGGTAGTAAAGCCGGAAAAGCGTCAGTTTGTGTTATAAATTCATTCTTACTTGGCGCAAAGAAGGCAACCACAAGAAAATATGCTACAAAGTTGTCAAGTATGAGGCGTTGTTGATTGCCAAAGGTAGAAAAATACACTTACAAATTATTAGCTGATTTCATTAGCCGTTTTAAGCGTTTACGTTTATCAATCACCGGCTTAGCAAACAAAGCACAAAATAACATCGTTAACAATTTAGTAACATCAGTGATGACAAAATTTAAACTTCTTACATTTTTTGAGCGTCCTTTTCCCAATATCTTGAGCCAGACTAGATCTTTTCTTCGTTTTTAAAGCACGAATGTTTATAAAAATTTCGTGGTGACTACTGTGAGACATCGGTTTTTTGATTAGAAGTTCCATGCAAGTCATCTTAGGACTCGGAAATCCGCCATATTGTCGGTGTCACATAAACTTACCCAATGTTCTATGCAATTTATAGAGGCCAGTGGCCAGTCCCATCAATAAAGGGTAAAATTACCAACTTTCCTTTGATTAGCATCCATGGGCATTGTAAGAACACCCGAGCAAACATTAAGTGAAACAATGAATGTTAAAGTATACAACTTATTCTTAGTCAATAATCATGGTATTACAAAGCTGTACCACGGCGGGTGAGAGACTACGGGTTGAATATCCCCTTTAAGGTGGAAGTGGGGTTAAAGTCACGGGCGAAAATGGACGGGCGGAGAGCTCTTTCGTTTAAGCCTAGCTGGACCACCATCTAATCTAGAACCTACTTTTGTTTGTTTGAAATATAAGTGTGGCCCGAAAAACTACTGAAAGGCGAAACTGACCTCTAACTTAGTCCAGTTCGTTCATACTTTACGTGCACAATAGATGCCCAGAATATACTGGTTGTTACAAATCTGGGATTTTACCTGAAGTAAATCTTTCTCATAGCGAAACGACTTCACCTCTGAGCCAACTATAGTGGCGCATGTATTGAGCGTAAAGACATTTCTTATGAAGGGATCCTGCTCTCCTTGACGAATAACCATGTTTGCAATTTGAATGACGGGATCTTTCTCGGGCTCCGGGAAAACACCTTTGCGTCCAGCGCATTCAATGTCGAAACTTAAGATACGAATCGGTGCAATTCGCTGCCACTCACCTGCAAAAACAGTATTAACGAGGTGACGTGAAAACGTTGCAACGTTTTGGCGGACTAATGTACGATCCAATTCCTGCAGCAATTCCCCCCGGTCTTACTCGGGCATTTGACTTGAGCGAAATTCATTGTATAAGCAGATGTATGAGCTACTTTAACATTTATTCCTCGCTTCTAATTTGATTCCGACAATGAAGCCAGTAGGGAATAAGAAAGTTTAGGGAGCCACTCAGAGATAAACTGTACTGTCATAGTTAATGTTAGTAATAACGCATACAACGGAGACAAATGTGTTACATGTATAATGTGTGACATACTCGCAATTGGTGCTCACACAAAAATATCAGACTGTAAACTAAATCGCAGAAAGTTGTTGCAATTATTGGACTTGTTACCTCAAACTTTTTGTGAATTGAACTTCATTGGCAGTAACTGAGGAAGAACAATCTTTTGCTGTTGTACATATAAGTTTGCTTCATTTACGAATACGTCAGATAATTATAAATTTGCGTGGTATGACCTGTTGTCATGAACTAAAATTTCCTAATATGCATTGAATGACCTGTTCCTATGCTTAGCTTCGCCACTGGTGTCAATGCTGTATTCCTTAGTGGAGACAATGTTCGCTATTGACGCACATAATACCTTCACAGGGATGGCTAATGAACTCATCCCAAGCAATGTCCACTTCCAGCTGACATCTTGATGTTTTCTTGTGGTCACTTCTCACTTGGTATTTTCCAGCCGGAAGTTCAATCCAGTTGCAGCCAACAACGTTGGTGTCCACCATGAATCGAATCTTTGAAAAAAACAGGTCGCAAAAAACCAAACCAGACTGATATTTACATTTATACATTTGTAAATACCCTTCTCTCCCGCACATAACAATACCTTGGATAAAAGCGCATGCGCAAATATCCAGCTACAAGCGCATATGCTTTTAAACGATGATTATTTGATACCAGGATAATTCATCCGGTGGATAAGACTGAATTAGTGAGCGGTATTTTTGACATACTGAAAAACCAAACAAATTTTTTCTGCAGAATAGAACTATCCAATGGTGGGTATTTCAAAATTCCATGCATTATCTCACGACACACTCACAATTCATTGTTCAAATACAAGTGTATCCTTTAACTCATCAGTATTCAGAAGTTACACAACAGTGTGATAACTACTTATCCCGCTGCTTTCTTTTGAAACAGTGTGATAACCACTTATCGCAACCTAACAAACGTATGTCTTTATTTCAAACAACCAACGTTTTCTTTATGGTGAAGCAGAAAAACAAAAAATCCATGTAACTGTGGGTGAGCCATGAGATAAGATGGTTAATCAATGTTCACTCGTGTGATGAAGAATTTAACATCGCTTAGGAAGCTTCAACGTCCAGTTAAGCTTCACTCGCAACGTTAAATTCTTTATCACACTCGACACCATTGATTAACCCTTACTAAAATTTAAGTTCAGTCGTTCGGTGCTCCAATAACACTGCTCCCCGCTATTATCCACCAAATAAGCTATCCAGGTTTTAAACAATCGGTCTGTGATGGCGATTGTTTTTAGATAACTCCGGTGAGACAGTCTTTTATATCTTTCGTCACAAGGAGATAAGTTGTAAAAGTTTTGATTAAAGTTGCGTTCTGGTAAAAAAATAAAATGTGCTGAGAATTAGTATTTTACCATGGTGGTCTATTTCAAGCGGTGCGCCAATATATGTACTTTCAGAGGAATGCGCCTGTAAGTGATCATTTTAACTGCTAAAATCGTCAAGAAATCTTGTACTTTCGTTAATAGGCGTACGAGTTTATATGCGGGATAATAGGGTACCTACTTGTGAGTGAAGGTTCAAAAATTCATGAATAATTGATGAGCATTTTAGCCTATCAAGTCACCGATAATACATCACGTGCATGGACTTTACATGTGATAAAGCACTCCTTATTAGTATTCTTTATATAAAGAATATACTATGCTACTATTTTTCTCCAACAATTTGAGCCATTGTTTGAACTCCACCGGGACACGCTTTTTGGGGTTCATTTTTGAAGCCGTTCAATAAACTCGCAGAACGTGTTTTATCGAGTCAAAGACCACTCGGGCTACGCCCGCGAGGTTTTAAACCCGATAAAACACAGCTGTTGGTTTATTAAACATTACTTAAATATGAACCTTTGAAATGTCTGGACAGATCATTTGTAAAGGTTCAAGCCACGGAATGAAAAGAGTAATCGTAAATTCATGTGCAGTGCTTGATGCCATTTTTTCTAAAAAATGATGGATAATACTGCATATTTTACCAAAATTTTAAAATTTAAAAAAACCTTTATATTCAAACAGAAGCAATGTCAAAGATGATTTCGTCATGTACCCTCGTAATTTGTTTTGATTCTAAACACTGTCAACTCCTTCCCGGCTATTAGAGACGTTAAAATTCACATTTTCAGAGCCTAATACTCTGGCGTTTCACAAAGTAAAATAACAGCGCACATGAAAGGGTTACAAGGTCTACAAAGGAGAATTTCAACATATTCTTGGCAGATTTTAACTCGTTTAAGTAGAACAATGAACTCGGATAGAGAATAATGATGTTAGAAGTGACGAACCAGAGCCAAGTAGAGAAAACTCTACTTGGCCCGGCAGGGATTCCAACCCGCGACCTTAAAAGCTAGCTGAAAAAAGAAAAAACACCAAGCGGGCAAAAGCAACTTAACCGCTGTTCCGACGGACAACCTTGTTTTTTATATTCTTCAGTTATGTCATCTTGTTCACCATATCTTCATCAATTTAATTGAATCACCGAAGTATAGGATACGATTAATTCCACCATTATTCAACACTCAAATGAATGACTGTTTAGCATTTTACCTCAATAGTTCACCCCAACATTCAAATATGAAAGAAAACGCCGTATGATCAGTCCTTTAAACTATGAGGCTTCTTGCGGTTTTAGCGTGGTTATCGAGCTTGAAACTCCAAAAAACACATTATCAGCTCACCTCATATTCGACATTGCTTTCGTAAGTTGTGTATGACCTTTCACCGCCATCATTAAATCGAAACCCGGACTCCAGAATCCTTTTGGCAGGGGCAATCAGCTTGGGCAATGCCATGGTAATTTGAAGAAATGGTATTTTTCTGTTTCCATGGTAACCATATATACTTTCCTTGTTGTGATAGTCCACTGCTAACACTGCCTACAGAAAATAGCCCGCAACGAAATTTTATCAACCCAGACAAAAAAAAATTGTTTTGCTGCTATTTGTCATTAAAAAAATATGGTCAGTCGGTCGGATAAAAGTATTTTATTTTTTTCTAATTATTTTTCATTGTTTTAAGTAAATTTTTATCGGTGGTTGACATCAAGTAATAAGTATGTTACGCTTGTGGAACACCACGTTTTATTTTATCGCTAACACGTCCACAAGCTTAACATACTTATGAAATTATCACCAAGCAAAACTTCAAGGATTAATATCATATTAATAATGATGAAAGTGATAATCGCCCGAAAATTATTTCGTTGAGCAACGAGATAACCTCGTTAACAGTCTATCATCTTGTTTCATGATAACAATAATGCTTTGTCTACCTGTTACACTTAAAGTTTGTCATACTGTAAATTGCTGTACCAACATATCTCAAATTCATGAATAATTTATAAGTTAATTAGATAACCACAATAGCGCACTACATCACGTGATTGTGGTTAGATACTCTGGCAAAACACTCCAAACTCGTAGAGTATTTTCATACCAGATGTAAAACGGTTAACAATACAGTTAACAGCAATTAACAATACAGTTATACCTCAGAAGCCAATAGTTTTGAGTTTTAGACAGCTACTGCTATGTGTGACATCACAAAACGGTAGTTAGGCGCTTGGGACTTAGACTCCACTTGCTTTCCGTTCCGAGCAAACTCATTCCGAGCTAATTCGTTCAAATTCTCAATCCGAACATGTCTTGAACTTGTTTAAGAAGGTATCCTGCATATTATCAGTAAGAATTTCAATTCACAACCATTTAAAACACGAATAGAAAAGAGAAGTCAAGTACGGCTTTCGCCATACATCCTCTACGACAAACACGGTCCTTATGAATAAATTTTAAGCAGCTCAATAATCATTGTCCCATAACAGTTTTGTTCGATTGTGATTTCATGAATAATCTGTTTTTCGTGAGGGAAATAAGAACACTTGCAAACAATAAAAACACTCGGTGTCGTGTTTTCATCATGTTTTCCCACGTTTGGATCCCGTGATAAAACACTAAAACTTGGTATAATGATTGGAGACGTTCTTTGACCAAGATTATAATTTATTTCGATGAGCTTTCGGCCACTAGACTGTGGTCTTCGACAGGCCACAGTCAAAGACCACAGTCTAGTGGCCGAAAGCTCGTCGAAATAAATTATAATCTTGGTCAGAGAACATCTCAAATCATTATGCCTCTACCTGACCGTGGTCATCAATATTTGCAACTAAAACTTGGTGTTCATATAACAACCTTGATGGTTAAGAAGCCTTACATGAACAACGACAAATATACTGCATGAGCTGCAACTCGCAAAAAAGGGTTAGGTTTAGCAAGGAAATAATAAGATCAGTCCCAAAACAGGAACCCCAACTTTTCCTTTTGGCTTTAGTTAAAGGATAGATGACAAGTGAAAATTATTGCAATAGAAGAACTAGACGGGGATCTTATAAGTGTGATATAAAAACAGTTGCCCAGCATAAAACGTGAAACACAGCCATGACATAATTCAAAGAATTTATTTACACGATAGACTGACATTTTGTTGCAAGCTGCAACATCATCAGAGTGACAAGGATAATTTTAACACTGAATATATACGGGGGGTGGACTAAAAAAAAGTGGCTCCCCTTTAATGACACGACAGAGCAACAAAGCTGATGATGCTGCAGGTTGCAATGAAACGTCAGTCTATCATATAAATAAATTCTTTAAATTATGTCATGGCTGTGTTTCACGTTTTATGCTGGGCACTTATTTTCACATTATGCTTAAGTGAAAATTAATTTGGAAGAAATCCTCTAATATGAAAGTACTTTCAAATTTATGAACATTAGCCTTTACAAATACCCCCAACTTCATACCTACTGTACATGCAAGGTGATTTCAGATATAGAGAAAAGGTCATGGTACATGTACCAGACAAACAATTGATGACTCTGATTGGCTAATGCACTTATCTTGTCTTGATTAAACTTGGAGTAGGAAAAAAAAAACATGCTTCAGGAGGAGCTTTAACAATGGAAAATACTTTTTCAGCAATGGAAAACATTTTGCAACCAGCTCCTAGCTTGACCTGTAGCTCAGTTAGTAGAGCATCGGACTAGTAACCGAAGGTCACGGGTTCGAATCCCTGCTGGGCCAAGTAGAGTTTTCTCTACTTGTTCGGTATGGTTCGTCACTCAGAGTGACATCCAACATCATCACTAATGGAAAACACTTTAGAATATAATGGAATTTATATTCCGTAAAAGAAATTCTTAAGTTTCAGCATGACACTGTATACATACTTCCAAGACTCAACTGGGACCAGTTGCAAAAATGCAACTCTAGATCCAGCAAATCTAGTGCAGTACTCAGCCAACTGAGCTACAAAAGCTGTTGCAGAGAGTGTAGTCATGCTTGGATAGATGGTATAATTACTATGAACATGTAGGTCGCATCAAGGCAACTGAAGACCAAATTTCAAAATACATGTACTTGTAGACAGTTGAAACTTATTGATTTACTGCAGTAGTTAAATTTTTGAAGCTGTAATCATGTGTGATTTTTTAACTTAGCAGGGTTACTGTACCTACTGTATGTGGGCTGAAGTAAAGCTTTGTTTGGCTTAGAGATGCATTTCACTTACAATTTAGTCTCCACCATGGATCCTGTCTACTGTGTTCACTACTATAGCAATGCTCCGCTGAGCAATGTTCCACTGCATCTACAGAACTACATATATACAGTATGAACCAGTTCCTTTACCTGTGAAATATTATCTTTATTAGATCTCATTTCTTGAATAACAGCTTTATTTAGTGCATCTTGAAATGCATGACAGTCATTCTTCATCATGTTACTTGGTGCGGGTATGAAAAAGTAAGGCACAAATCCATGAATATGACAAAGGACACTGTTCCCCTCCATTGTTATCCCATACATTCTGGCAACTGGACAAGGACCAACAGTAGATCCAGGCATCCCAGGGAGATGTTGCCCTAAACAAAGAATAAAAAAGCAGTTTATTCAACCAGACGACATGAAAACATTCATTAACTATGTGTCCTTAGAAAAAGCCCCAGTACTCTATAAATCTTCTGATGACAAAGGGTCAGTTGTTGGGTGGATAAGTCTAAATTAGTGAATTGCATTATGGATGCATTGAAAAAGCCAACATATATATTGTCTTCCAAATAGAACCATCCAGTTGGCATATTTAGTGAATAAAATTGAAGTCCACTTGTTTGGTGCTTGAATAACATTGTTCACTCATCACAGCTTATCCACCAGATAAGCTACAGTACCCAGGCTTTGAAAAATGGCCCCTGAATCATAAAGTCTCTACCACTTAGGGTTCATCTCTATCATGAGTAAAATTGTTTGGCATCAGCCAGGGTAAAATACCAATAAGCGTCTTAGCTTTTAACAAATTAAGGAGAGAACCTTTAACCCCTTAATACCCAGGGCTCATCCCAATGATGTTAATTCCAAATACTAAAGTGTGCCTTTGCAAGCAAGACACAGATGGTGTGCTAAGGTACATCATACCTGTATGTGCTACCAACGGGAATGCCATATGATAACATAATAATAGGAATGCCTTAACCTGTTAAGGGGTAAGTGTGCACTTTAGTCTTTTACTCTGGTTCAGGCCAACTATGTTTTGAGTGTTTCCACCTGACCACAAAACTCTTTCATGTTGCCCTTGGACCAACAGAAGACTCCACAGGCTGAAAGACCAATTCATTGAAACTACAATAAACCAAGTTACTTTTTGCGATCCATTCTAAAGGAAAGGTTTCTCCTAATAAGTTAAGGCAAGTTTATCAATCAAACATCATTTAGTGTTAGGTTAAAAGGTCGGTAAACTGCCAAATATATGTACAAAAAGTATGCACATTGTAAATCTCACCGATATAATGATCCAGATCAAGTTGCTGGAAGGTGATGGAGTCCTTTGAAGGAATCAACGGAGGTAATGGCGGCCTCTGCCATTTTGATTTACGAGCATCACCTGATGCTAACGTCGCTAACTCCTGTTCAAAACTACTTCCCTGCGAGTCATCTTCAGATTTTGCCCGTTTGTTGCTCGAGGTTAACGTTTCCACTGGCTTCCTCTTCTCGCCTCCTCTTTCCATATTAATTCTTTGGCACTTTATGCTTCCAAATATCTGTTCAGACTACAGAAACCCATCTCCCGCCAAATCTCGTACTTGAATCTATTGAAATGGCGGCAAACATGGGAGTCTGGAACCGACAGTGTTGCAGCCCCTGTCAAACCATTCTCGTGCCAGTTCACCCAGAGCCTTCTTCTTGCTGGTGAAAACAGGTGTCATTTTACAAGCTATTAACCTTTTCCTGACCGAAGACTTTCCCATGACGAGTAAAATCGTCTGGCGTTAGCCAGAGTAAAATATTAAAGGAGTCCAGGAATTGCTGAGGACCACTACGGTCAGAAAGGAGTTAAACATAATTTCTGAGCATTCATTCATGTCGCGAAAGCTTAAACAACTTGTTTACTCAGCTGGATATACTTTTAAATTGTAATTCAGCCTGTTTTCCTCTAGGCAGAATTTTCCGCACGTACTGCCTTGTTATTGTTTCTCATTGGCTGCCGGGAGCCGAAGAGAGCCAGTGAGAAACAAGAAGAAGAAAGTACACAACAAAAATTCCGCCTATTGGAAACTGGGCTTTATGTAGGACCGTTTTTTTGCAGTTTGTCCACGGCAGATTGGTGGTTATTTTACATCACTGTTCTGACATTTGATATGACATGTTTGTATGTACTGGTGGGGCCATGTTTTGTTGTAGTGGTGGCAAAATTTCCCAAAATATTCGTGTTTTTTCCATGTAATATATCTCTCAACGTAACGAACAAGAAAACTAGCAACAGACGACCAGTGGACGTTCGTCAAGCTCGTTCTCTCAGAAAAACGATTTCTGAGCCCTTGAGGGGAATCGAACTCGCAACCTTCTGATGAACGGTGAGACGCTCTAACCATTGAGCCACTACGACTCAGATGGTGAGCTGGGGTGCAAGTTCGTCATATGTACTGCCTAAGCGGAACTCACGATATGATAATAACGATGGAAATATTTAATGCTGAACACAAAGTTGGTTCATGTGAGACCTTGGTAAGTATCAGACGATTAGTGGACGTTCGTCAAGGTCGTTCTCTCAGAAAAACGATTTCCGAGCCCTAAACGGGAACCGAACCCACGATCGTTTTTCTGAGATAACGAGCTTGACGAACGTCTACTGGTCGTCTGATATTTACTAAGCTCCCATGTGAGGGCGAAATACTGACAAACGCTATTTTGGCGCCAAATAGGACGCTAAATATTCGCAAAAAAGAGACGAAAAGCACATGGCGAACGTTTGAGTTCATATTTTGTTTGTTGTGGGTTTTTTATTAAAATTGGAGATTAACGAACTAAAGAAAGTCACGAATTCTGTATGAACCAGCAAATTAATGTAGGCCTCGACTACATCCCACATGAACCAAGTTTGCGTTCAGCATTAACTAAAACTAGCAACAAGTTGCTTAGATCATCGCGTGATGTAGCTGCAGGTGCCCACCTTGCCGGAGGATGAAAACATAGTTCAGAGTGCCCGCTCGGACAAAAGCTCCCTCAATCCAGACAAAATACGTTCACTAGTTGACACACAAATCACTGAGTCGATTCAAAAAATTCTAACTCAACTACTAAACGAGTCCCTACAAAAATCAGGACTTTCAAGTGGTATTTTCGATCCGGAAACAGACGATCAAATTGAGTTAGCCTCTGATAATGGGGCCGCCAAAAAAAACCAAAAAATTGACGAAGGCCAAAGTGGTCGAAGTTGACGTTTCTACTCTGAACTAAGTTCAATTGTCTTATCAGAGCCTCTGTCCAAGGAGGTATGGACAGGTAAGTTATTGGATAAATATCCGTCGATAAAAGGCACTGAAAATGTGTTGGTCTCACCTACCATGGAAGCTGGTATTAAGAAAGACATAGAAAAGAAACATGATTATTTCAAGACAAAAGATTTATTTGCATTTGATGAAGGCTTGCCAGAACACCAGGTCCCCTTCTCACGGCCGTCAGGTCTATCATGGCTGCCATGGAGGTACTTGAAATACCGCTAGAAGGTAAGGAATTTTCTGGGCCCGAACCAGACGACATAAAGATCGTGCTAGAGGATGCTTTAGCTCTTCTTGGGAATGCAATTTTTCGGTTGAATCCATGACGTTAGCATCGCTTTTCAGAGTGCTTAACCGATCTGGGCCAGCGTACCCTCAAATCAGACCTTCCAGCCGACAAACATTTGTTGCCTGATAGTTTTCACAAAGCCTTTTAAAGTGAACACAACCAGAGACCGACAATAAGCTGGTGGCTGCCCCTGTTGCTGCAACACCACAATTCAAGAAACCGTTCACAAGCAAGCAGCCCCTTTCGTAGACAACCCTTTCGGGGTTCCTACAGCAGCGACCGAAAGAGGACCTGGAGAAGTAGATGGCATAGCAAACAAGATTCCTCGAAACAAAAGAACCCACTTGTACCAGCAACCGAAACCACAATGAAGTTACCAAAAGCTGACTATACCCTTCCACGTTTTACTCAACTTACCCAAACGACAACACCAACAGCAGGGTGATTAATACATTTTAAGAAAAACTGGAAACAGATAACAAACGACCCTTGGATCCTTCAAACAATTTCAGGCTAAAACATACGGTTTGTCAGTCGGCCATTTCAGGTACGACCGCGAATTACCAAAGCAAGAGCAATGAAACAATACAGACTATTTCAGAGTCCACAAACGATCTCATTGTCAACGGGTGGAGGAAACGGAGATTACGAGTGATAATCTACCTCGACGACCTGTTGTTGTGGTATCGAGGCCCGAAGGACCTGACTCGACTATTCATCGTAGTATGTCAGCTATTCAACGACCTGGGATTCATCATCAAGAAAAAGAAATGCTCAATGATGCCACTCCAGTCCATCGACTTTCTGGATGCCCTTCTGAACTAAATCAACATGACAACCAAAGTACTTCCCATAAATTGCAGGACTTGCAATGCAAAGCTCTGGCAATGAAAGAGGAAAAAGTGTACTAAATAAGAGCGTCAGCCACACCCCTGCACTACCGAGCGTTGCATCAAAGCCGTCCACCAGTACGGGATTCTAGTTCGGAGAAAGCTTATCACCCTGACTCCCAAAGCCTTTGACCACCTACAGAGGTGGACATCTTCCAAACTACAGGACAAACACAGCAATGCAGTAGCCGAACTAATATACAACACCACCATTCGAACAGATGCGTCCTGTCTGGGTTGGGGAGCGGTGTGTCAAGACACGAAGATGGGGGGACATTTGTCCTCTAGCCGGGAGTCATGTTCTGCTGCAAATGGACAACTCAACGGCAGCAGTTTATATCGAAAAACCGGGAGGAACCAAATCGAACCAACTGACTCAACTAGACTTGAACATATGGAGCCTGTGCCAGTCACAGTTGATAACCCAGTTGGCACAACAACTTCCCGGCATCCAGAATACGGAAACGGATGCAGAATCGAGACGTGAACGACCGAACAGAATGGACATTAGACAAACAACTGTTGGCGAAAATCCAGAAACGTTACTACGCACCCCAAGTGGATATCGTCGCATTCAGACTAAACCATCAACTACCACTGTATGTCAATTTCACTACTTAATTGGTGGTCATCCGGTCGGAACTACACCAATAATATTTAGATTCACGAAAGGAATTTTCGAAGTGTAGCCACCACTACCTGAAGTGTCTACCACCAGGTAAGTCGGCAGAGTAGTGGACATCCTTCAGAGATGGGTCAGGCCGAAAATTTATCACTTCAGGATATCTCCTTAAAGTTCGCCATGTTATGAACATTAACCTCTGGAGCTCGAGTGCACAAACTGATAGCATTAAATCAAACTAATGTTATTGTAAAAAAAGGTCAGTTGGAAATTTATTCTTTCGACGCACGTCAAGAATTGCAGGTCAAATCATGCGGGAAGGGAAATTACCTTCTCAGCCGATTTTGACGACCTCAGAATGTGTCGTACAAGTGAATACGTCAAACGAACGGCGGACATTAGGCAAAACGAACATCAGCTTCTTGTTTCAAACAAAGCACCGCACAATGCAATTGGCAGTCAGACACTGTCAAGATGGTTGCGTACAATGGTTGCTTCGCGAGTGGTCGATTAAGGTGTTTTTCGTCAGTTCTGGAAACATATCAAAAGCTTGAACATTTAAAAATTCAAGTGGACGGTCTTAGTCTAAAGAGTTAATATCGACGAGACCGTATCTTAAATCGTCTTCGAAAAGGGTTGCTTGAAAAGAGTATCTTTTTGCTTACATTTCCTTCATTTTTAAAATTTAGTATTTTTTTGGACAACATTTGTCTCTTCTCGACAAAGACCGGTCTTTACGGATTTGTTAAGACCTCTCAGGAGCCAGCCAAGTTGTTGAAAAGGGGTAATAGGTCGCTCGCAAAGCAGACCATGTAATAAAAACTTAATATTATGTATAGGTTAATGAGGGGTACCAGTTTCATATGAGATTTAACACCGTGAGGAAAACTTAACAGCCACGAATGGCCTCAACAACCACAAGGTGTCATGCAAGGTCTGAAAATTCAACAGAAACCATTGTTCTACGTACAGTATTAGTTAAAGTTTATGCTAATCTGTGCACGGTTACGGTGACTGAACTCATTGTATTTTGGTTAAAGGTCTGTCAGGCATGCAATGGTTGTGAAAAAGAAGGTCAGTCTTTCAACGTGCAAATTTTCTTTAGACTTTCTTGTCGCCAGGTAAGGAATGGATTCTGACTTGAAGGACAGAGATACTCAAGACCTAGTGCCTTCAGCAGGTATAGAAAACTTTCCTGTCAAAGAACGCTTATGTACATTATAAGCGATGAAGAAGCCGCGAATAAACCAAAACGACTCGAGAAAGTTTTAACGCAGAGCGAGTTAAGTAAGAAGAAAAATGAACGCATCCCCGAAAATACTAGACGATCAACAAAGGGCAGTGAAAGTTTGGGGAACGTGGGAAGACTTCAGAAAGGCAACTATTTACACTTGCCTGGGTGAGTACAAAACAATTCGTTCTCTGTCCCACTGCCCTCGAGAAGAACCTGACTTTTGGTTATCGAGATTTATTGTCGAAGTTCGAGAACAAAACGCCGAGTCGTACCCTCAACGCGTATATGCTGGCATGTAGACTTACTCGCCATCATAAAGGATAATTGGGAAGAATTGATATTAAAATCCTGAGCAAAAATGACCATCGCTTTGCAAATTTCAGATTTGCTTTGGATTCTAGAATGAAGGAACTCACAGCCCAGGGAACTGGGACCACAAAGAGACATGCTGACCTCGTTACAGAAGAAGATGAAGCAAGGTTGTAGGATTCAGGGGCTATTGGATTGCATTCTGCTGAAGCTTTAAGCTATGCAGTGTTTCTGTATAATTGCACAGTATTGGGTTTGAGAGGTGTAAAGAGGCAAAAAGTTTGCTCGAATGGACTGCAGGAAAGGTCTTACTTTGTACAGTTTGTCAAAAGTAGCGCTTCCTCTTGCTGGCATAGTTGCACTGTCATTCAAGTGCAAAAACCGAGTGATAATTCGAAAACGGTTTCGAGACATAATTCGAGCTAGTGGTGGAACTCCTAGCACATAGTCAGTTGATCAGTAGCCTTTAGTGCTATGGAGAGGGTGCAGTGACGTTGCAATAATCAGGTCAAGGTAAGCCAAAAGTTCAGTTTCAGTTACATTCTCAAAGAAGCATGGATCTTTACCCTCAGATTGAACATTACTGCTGAGCATTTGGTTTCACGAACAATTGTCTCTACAATGTTCATAGTAAATAGCCGGTGGAAGGAATCAAGGGCAGATGCTCCTCTGGGAAGAACTATAATTGGGCCAACTTGCCATCTAAATACCCCACGCTGTATTTGTTCTTCACTTTCTTCACATGACCCCTCTGTGGTGGAAAAGTCAAAAGATGATAACCTCCCAGGTGGAGAAGATATTTTCGCTTCGTCATCTGATTCTAACACATCAACAGCGTATAACTCATCAACAATACCGGGTGCTTCATCTTGTGAAAAAACATCAGTAGCTTCAAGAAATTCTGTATCCGACTCTGAAAACTCAGAATCAATATCTGAGTCTTCACCATCACCAGGAATAGAAAGATTTTCATCTAGAACCTTCAATACCTCGCCCAACGTAAGTCTGTGTTTGCGTTAACCATTGCTTTTGTCGCGTCAAAACAAATAGAAATAGAGCCAAGGAGAAAAACTTCAATAAAAGTCAATTAAAAATTGCTTTGTAGACAAACTATACATCAAATGTTGGCCAGAATCTCAGGTCTCGAATGGTGTGACGTACGGGACATTTCAAGCTATCGTGTCAGAGTTGACTGGCAAAACGAGTGCTGGCGCTAGGTGTCCGGTATATCGGACACAGGGACTTAAAGAGCTATAAACCACTTGCACTTATTCCCGCCCGGTTGGGGGAAAAAATGGTCTTTATCAAAAGAATTCCATAAATTATTCGATCTGTTGAACGCCAAAATATTGAAGCTGTTCTCTAGGTGGGTTGTTTAGCATATGAATACAAGTGGTCTATCCGATGATATCCAGCATACGTAATGAATAATAACTTCTTAAAAAAAATTCAGTTTGGGGAGTTGGATCAAATGGCTTGACTATGACGTTCAGAGTCCATGGTTCAGTGTTTTCGCAGATACATCGCAAAATAGAGTCATAACATTTTTCTTCAAGAACATGCTATAAATTGAGCGTCGCGTGCTTCTCTTTGCCCGGTTGGCTTAATCTTGTCAGTCAACTCTCTCTTTATTTACCACGTACGGATAGAACAAGAGACAACTATGAAAAAAAGGAAGAGTACGGTGGATTTCGCTTAATACACTTGTGCAAACTAAGAGGGAAAGAAACCCAACCAAGCAGTTACAAGTTTGTTGAAATTGGTATTAACCTTCACACCGAAATTATACGGCCGAATTAATTATTTTCTTTGAAATTATAACGAGATTTCGTGCCTACGAATAGTTAATTTATTGTTGTCTCGCGACTGACGTGGTAAAAAGTACAACCTCATTAAAGTGATATATACTAGTTGTTCTGCCGTTCTTGATTACATCATGGTAGTTCTGACTCCTGCAAAATACCACCAAGTAGTGTTGCTTATTTCAGGAAGCGTCACTTCCATCTTGAGCATTGTGTTAATAGC